>CM016561.1:29834797-30132088 GCA_003412495.2 Echium plantagineum | reverse complement strand
CATATTGGTGCATGTTAAAGTTCAACACAAAACCACTGAAGGAATCAGGCAGCGACCTAAGAATGATATCCACAGACATCTCCTTAGAGACGGGTGCCCCCAATGAGGCCAGTCTTTCGACCAGCCCTATCATCTTGATGACATGGGGACTTGCTGGCTGTCCATTGCCTAGCTTACAGTCAACAAGAGCACAAACAGTATCGTATCTCTCATTGCGTGCCTCCCGCTGGAACAAATTTTCCAGCTGGCGGTACATATCGTAAGCGTTGACCTCTTCGAATTGAATCTGAAGATTCGATTCCATGTTGGCCAACATTAAGCACTGGACATCTGTAGCATCATTCATGTGCTGTTCATAGACATAATACTCATTCTCATCGGTGGGAACGACCTCAGGAAGTTTGGTGGTGAGCACATAATCTGTTCTCTCAGACTTGAGAATAATTCTCAAGTTGCGAGCCCAGTCATGGAAATTAGCACCATTAAGTTTGCATTTCTCCAAAGCGGAGCGGAGAGACTTAGAGTTTTTATCGTTCGTAGACATGATAACTACAGCGGTAAAAGGCGAATAAATAACTCAGATAAGCATGTCATAGTGATAATTCAAAATATCAAAATATTTGAACTCATACAATGTGTTCATAATCCTACTAAAATACACAATGTATCCGAGAACTCAGATAATTAATAATCGAACTGCAGCACGCAACATTTCGACTACCAATCATGTGAGTAGGTGAATGATCACCATTTATGCCGGGCATAATTCTCGGTGTCACCAAAAATCTTACAAGATTGCATTGGTGACAACTTTTGCCAACAGGCCCAAATCTGATTATGGGAATCACTGTTCAAGTAACCTGAGCCTACTGACGAAAGTCAGAATGAACAATCGAAGCCCGATTCTGAATCGGAAATCATTCGATTATTCCATCGGGATCAAGTCATAGGACATGTCATGTCTGCCAATCTGGCAGGTCCATGCATACGTATGTCTTATTCCGACTTTAGGGTCAGGTATGGCAAATTACTTGACTTAAGGTAGGATTAGTTATAAATATATAATCATGATCATACATGCATATATACATTCACTCAAGCAAGAATATATATCATATGAGCATGAAAATTAAGAATTATAACGCAAATAAATGGGATTAGTGATATGATCTAAAAACCGAAAAGAAAACTAGACTTAATTCTAAACTAAGTCTTCAGTCCTCCTTCAGTTCCTTCGGTGGCTTCGTCTTCTATTGATTACAATCACACGTGGTGATAAATAATTGACACGCAGGTCAATGTAATAAATAATAAAATAAAAGTGACACAAGTCGTCATAAAATAGCACGCAGGCTATATTTCTTTTTGACACAAGTCGTCATATAAAAGACAGTACGCAGACTGTATTTCAAAAACCAGATCATATCACTTATCCCAACATTCATTCACAATGAAAATAAAACATCCAATATATCAAAATATATATAATACATGAATTAAGTCAATTAAAACATGTAAGGATGTCAAATAAGGTACACACAATTATAACACATATATGTAATAAATTGTACATCAAATGTAACAACCAAATCAATAACTCATAGGTTTTACATAATTAATTAATGCCTTTAATTTTAATTAATAAGCATTTAATATTATTTATAACCAATATAAATAAAATTAACAACTAATCATATTAGTGCTATTAATTAAAATATTGTAACATTAAAATCTAATCAAATTATCATACAAGTTATAATAATTTAATTAATTTTCTTCTGACAATCAAAAGTCAAAATACTAGAATAGCCAAAATATTCACAATAATTAATAAAACAAAATCCAAAACAATTTTAGGACCATTTTAATTATGTGAACAGTCGTGAACAGTGTTTCGTGAACAGTGAAATCGGAATCACTGTTCATCCGAAAAACACTGTTCATCCGAATAGTGTTCCGAACTTTTCGGATGAACACATGGCTATTCAAAAATCATTTTCGAGCACTTAATAAATCCAAATAAATCCAGAAAAATTACAGTAGACTCGAAAATCATTCTAGTATTTGATTTATATTTTTTCAGAATTTTAGAAAAATATATACAGCCGTTAAAACACTGTTCAACCGAATGGTATATCAAATCCGTTCGGGTGAACATATGACTGTTCAAATGTCAATTTCGAGCACTTAAGAAATCCAAAAAATTCCAGAAAAATTTCAGTAAACTCGAAATTGACTCTAATATTTTATTTATATTTTTCCAGAATTTTATAAAAATATATACAGCCTTTAAAACTGTTCAAACGAAGGGTATATCAAATCCGTTCGAATGAACATATGGCTGTTTCAAACATTTATTTCGAGCACTTAACAAATCGAAACAATTCCAGAAAAATTACAGTAAACTCGAAATTCAATGTACTGTTTGAATAATATTTTTCCAGAATTCTATAAAAATATATACAGCACTTAAAACTGTTCAAACGAAAGGTATATCAAATCCGTTCGGATGAACATATGGCTGTTTCAAACATTTATTTCGAGCACTTAACAAATCGAAACAATTCCAGAAAAATTACAGTGGTCTCGAAATTTTGTCTACTGTTCGAAACATATTTTTACAGAATTTTAGAAAAATATTTACAGGCCTTAACAATTACATAATTGCACAATACACATAATGCACAACAACCTTAATTGATGATATCAAAACATACACATATGATATTATAATTCATGAAATCAAATTTCAAGACATTTAAAGTGAATTAGAACATATGTACCGGGCTCATGATGCCACTGTTGGGATTTTATACATGTTTTGCATATCAAATTATACAAAAACGTATAAACGATCGAATACAAAGTTCTAAATTCACATTTAACTACGAGTTTCGAGTATACCTCTTCGAGCGTGATCGAGTGCGTAGCGGAAGAGCAACGTCCGTTCCTCTCTCTAGTTAGTCCACACCAATGCGTGATTGATTCCTCCCTTGAAGCAACTAGAGCTTGAAGCGTATATGTCAAGAATGAACCAAGAGAAAAACGATTTCTTCTCTTGGTTTGTGTGTATATTTTCGGCCAAAAACTAGAGGAAGGAGGGAGTATTTTTCTTTTGCTGTTTTTTCCTTGTCTTACAAAGTGTACAAAAAGATGATAAAACATTGTCATCAAATGTGGTCTTAATATGGTGTTAATCACATTAACATCCATATGTAACCTCCCCCTTTTTCAAGCTCCCATTCAAGACTAGCATTAGTGCATTTGAATTCAAAAAGTCAAATGCATTCTTATGCATCATTTTTGGACGGTTAATGGGGTGGAAATTCCACTTTGGAATTTCCTCCCCTTTATTCTTTGACGTTTACACTTTTAACCCGGAAGTTTCAATCGTATTGAAAATCAAGCGCATTGTTTGTGTGTGACCTTCTAGGATCGAAATAACATTAGTCATATGTTAATAAAATATCGACAAGTATTTTACTATCATATAAATCATGAGCGGGTCCTAGTAAAACCATCAAGACCCCTAATGTATTTCGAATTCATTCCCAGCTCGTATATTATTGTCAAACAAATAATATACGTATGAACTTAACCTTAAATAAGTAATCACTTCGAACAATCAAATTGTTCAATGGGCACTAATTATGACGTGTCAAACATCTCATAATTCCAACACATGCCACAAAGTTATAGTTTTGGCATCCTCTTTTACTACCATATTGCATTGAAGTATAAGTATATATGTATATGTAATCAGAAAGGCAGCTTTGGTAGTGTTTTTAAAGTTTTTCTGTTTCTCAAAACATTAGTAGTAACATTAATGTATTTCATATTACCTTCAATTGTAGTTTTAGTACCATATCCTTGACGATATAATATCATTAAAGCTTAATAGATTTCTCTTTGCTTTCGGAGAATATAAAGCATCATTAGTGGCAAACTTTGTTCCACTCGATAATATGAACAAAACATTACTTGTTCCTTCAACCAAATTTGCAGGACCTGAGATTGTATTTATTACAACTTTAGTAGGATTTATCTTTATAAAATAATTTTTGCTCCTGAGGATTGTGTGGGTAGTTTCACTGTTCGAAATGCAAACGTCTCTCACATGTTCAATGTGTAACCTTCTTTCAATAGAATAAGGCAAATGAAAGACTCAAGTACTCAACCAACATATTCAATATTATTATTTTATTTAGATAATGCAAACATTAAACGCAAACACCTACACACCACATAATATATCACACAAACCACAAAATATACATATTGTAAACATAAAACTAATACAAGCACACAAGATAATTATTCATAATCTTAAGAAGATTCAATTCATAATCTTAAGCATATTCTTAATCATATTTATTTCATTCTCTACTTCAGCGCAAGCAGCAGCTTCAAGGTAAGTGGAATCATCCTCGGGTGCAATCTCATTAAGATTCACTTCCTTTCTTTTTTCTTCTCGAGATGCCGTATATCTTTTTACAGAGGCACTCCGGCGTCCTACACGCCTTGGACCAATGCCCTTTCCTTCCGCATCTATAACAAAACTCATCATATGATTCTTTGAGGGCTCTTCTTGGATATATGTTCCTTATCTAGTTTTGTTACTTAGGTCATTTTGAGAGGCCTGAAATTGCTCACATAGCCTCATCCCATGCCTCTATCACGACACTGGTTACGACTATTAATCCTGCCTCGACCACAACCATCACCTCGATTGAGACCACCACGACCTTTCTTAAATGTTAAGACATTTATCACAGGAAATGTCATCATTCAAGTGGAACGTTGTTGATGGTTTTTCAACAAGATTTATTAAGAAGGCATGTACTAATTCAGAATACCATTTGTATCCCCGCTCTTGTAACAATATATGTGATGTGTGACACGCTGAAAATAAATTTTTCAACTTTTCACCTTCATTTACAGGGTTACCACAATATTCTAATTAGGATACAATTATATACAAGGGAGAATTATAATCAATAACACTTTTGAAATCTTGAAATCTCATTTTGTTCCACTCATCAATTGCTGTTGGTAACAGATTTTCATTTGAGTACCCAAATCTCTCTTTGAGGTCATCCCATAAAAACTTCGGATCTTTTACACTCAGATGCTCTAATTGTAGAGCATTGTCGAGATGATCCATTATTAATGTTAAGACTTTAGATTGTTTAATGTAAGATTCTTCTTCTACCTTTTGTTTTTCCTTTTCAATCATTCCTGATTATTCCCCAATTTTTGTTTCGAGCATAATTTTATGAAGCCATTTGCAATCGAGATGTCTAACAAATTTATTTGCCTAAGTCATTTACTTGTTTCCTTTGAAGTTTAGGGGAGCAAATTTAAGCATAGAGTTGGACATCGTTTTATCAAAAACATGAAAGAATATAAATAAGAATTTATTGATATACAATCACGAAATAAGCAAATAGATTATGACATCAATTACCAACTTATTCAATTACAAATATCATGAGCAAGCCTTAAATTAAAATGTTCATTAAAGTTTCTATCACAACAAATAGTGAAAATCCATGCTAAGACTAAAAAATTTAAAACACAAATAATCATTAATGCTACAAGACCTTTACATATTCTTCACGATTAATGATACTCATAACGGACAAAGCGATGGCAAGTAGAGTGATGGATACAAGAGCACATTTAGCTATTTTCATATATGTGGATAAAATCATTTAAGAAGTGTGTTTGGAATTGTGGGTGAAAGTGAAGTATTTATAAAGTGAAATTCTTTAAAGTGTGTGTTATTATTACCATTGGAAGAGATAAAGATAATGTTAACTTTACTGTTCATTACCGTTGTAAATATAGGGAGGAGAGAACATTTTAAGTTTGTTAAAAATCATCTAGCTGTCTACACAAACAAGTGGTAACAAATAATGCATGATTATAAAATGACACATATGATCAATGAGCACATATGGTAAAATGGCACAGTAATACATTAAATGTTACTATTCAATTATAATATTTTAGGTACTTAATCCTCCACACATAATAGAAATAGTAAGTATTACTACTCGAGATTATCTTTCGTGAGGTAATTATACGGGTACATAAACCTCCACATATAATATAAGTGTTAGTATCACTCCTCAAAATTATCTTTCGTGATATAATAATATGTTGTATTTAAACCTCCACAAAATAAAATGTAAAAATCTAACTCTCCACATAATATGAAAAATTTAGGTATGAACTCAAATAGAGCAATAAATACATGAGAAGAAGATTTTTAGACTTCACCTATCAATATAGGCAATATAAAATGAAGATTTTAACACTTCATGTAATAATATCACATTAAGGAGATTTTTATGCTCCACGATCACATACAATATCATTATATTATGAAGATTTTTACACTCCATTTATCATATTAAAGAGAATAATTATAAGTACAAAGTGAAGATTTTTACCCTTCACTAATATTGATTTATACATTTTATCTAGGAACGTAATATTGTCCGTCAATCGTCCCGAGTCCATGTAGATTATCAAATAAAAGGTAGGCGGTTAAACATAGTTCACTAACAGTCATAAATATTGTCACAATAAGGAGTCATTATTGGATAAAGAATATATCAGGGGTAAATAGGTGTCAGTCACAAATTATAATGTCATCGAATATTGTATCACAATGTCAAATAAGGGAAATGATATTTCAATAGTCATTTGTCCAACATGTTGTCAAGAATACGAAAATCGTTAGTCCACAAGGCACATATGTAATTGAAACAAGGCAATGTAGTCAATAGTCCAAAGACCGACGTTCAAAAATCAATTAAGACATGCATGCAATAATCGAGCTGAAACATAGTCAAATGGGTCACTAAATAATAAGTCATGGTAAAATGTCATAAAAATAAGGGAATGGGGTCCGGGGTCGTTCATGTATAATTTTAACATATGCATGAAATATGTAAATGTAATAAACTCCTGAGAAATTGGATTAAATAGCACACATCAATGTTGCAAATTAACTTAGAGCACACATTTAGAATTTTTAGCAGAATAGCACAAATAGGGGATGAAATGACTAAATTACCCCCCTTATAAACTTAGACAATTTTTAAAGATTTTTGTTCATTTTTTTTTTCTGTTTTCTGTTTTCTTTTTCCATTTTTTTCGACTCTTTATCGATTTTCGGTTCCGTTTTCTTTTCGATTCTTTCCATTTTTTTCGATTTGTTTTCTCATAGTAAAAAGTTCTGATTTTGGTAGTTGTTTCTAAAAAAAGTCCGAGTTTGATAATTATTTTGGCAAAAGGATTCGATTTTGATAGTTATTTTTTCTAAAAGTTTCAATTTTGTTCGTTATCTTGGCTAAAAATTTCGATTGTGGCAAAAAACATTCGATCTTGATAGGTAAAAAGTTTGATTTTGCCAAACCTTTTTGTCAAAACCAAAACGTTTAGCTAAAACAACTATTAAAATCAAACTTTTTTCACTATGTAAAGAAATACAAAAGAAATCGAGAAAAAAGAAAAGAAAAAGCAATAAACAAAAAGAATATACAAAAAAAAATTGAAAGAAAATGAAAAATATACCGAAAAAAATTGAAAAAAAATCTGTAAAAAAATCTAAATGAAATAGAAAAAAATTGATCAAAAGTCTTTAAAAAATTCTCTAAGTTTATTGGGGAGGGTAAATTAGTAATTTCATCTCTCATTTGTGTTATTCTGCTAAATATTCTAAATGTGTGCTATAAGTTAATTTGTACTATTGATGGGTGCTATTCAACCCAATTTTCCATAAATTCCATACCTCAAAGATATAATGCTTATGATATTAATATTTCGGATGGTTGATGGACGGGATCTGTAATAACACGACCTTATATTAATAAAGAAATATAATAATTAGGTTCTAGAACGTTAATGACTTGTTAAGGATTCATTAAAGTATATTTGGCTCGTTAAGGGCTTGGTAATGGCGCGTTGTTAGACTATCCGACTTAAGTAATTAAAATAATATTTTATGCAATAGCGTACACTATTAAAATATATATACCCATATTATACTACTAATATATATTTACATATATAACTATTGCCTAATGTTGATAGATATAATAGATATAGTAATTACTCCCTCCGTCCCTAAAAGATTGTCACATTTTGACTTTTGGTGGTCAACAAAATATGATTTAAAACATAAATATCTATTATTCTACATGCAAAGAAATTATAAAAAGTTAATATTTCAAAAATATATATTAAGACGAATCTAACAATATCCCACAAGACTATATTATTTCTTATCGTTTAATGGGAATTCATGATCAAATTTTGTAATGTTTGACTAACAAAAGTCAAAATGTGACAATCTTTTAGGGACGGAGGGAGTATTAGTGAAGAAGTGTTAGCCGACAAAAAAGAAAAGAAAAAAAAGTTATAAACCTAAGCTAAGTCGGCCGCAATTCCTTCTCCTTCTGTTAACCGTCGTCTTCAATTCCTCTTGCTCAATTTCTCAGCCATGGTGTGAATTCAATCTAGAACTATATTCCTTAAGTTTTCCTCCTCACTCCAACGTATAATTTAATCTCAAAATTTTAAAATTTCTCTTATATGGGACTAGTGCTGTTATCGGTCCGGATCGGTCCGGATTTTGACAATACCGAGAGCCACCCGATAAGACTATCGGGTAGATCCGGACCGATCCGACAAGGGGGTCGGGTGAAAAATTAGGACCGGAACCGGAACCGATAATTATCGGGTGGGTATCGGGTCCGACCCGATTATATCAAACCACCCAAATCCAAACCCTAGAAACAAATGAAGAAGAAATCAAGAAGAAGAGAAGTTGAGATTCACAACAATTAAGAGGCTCAGATTCAATTCAATCCTCATGGCCTTCAACAATTAAGAATATTCAACTCAAGCACATATTAACAAAAATCAAGAATCTCAAATTCGCAACAGATACAACTCGCATATTCAACTCGAAAGGCTCAGATTTAACACAAAATCATCATGGCCTTCATCAATTGAGGCACATTCATATCAAAAATCGCAACAAATTCAACTTGACACAATCGAAATCGCTTCAAATCGATATATAAACTCAAATCGATGAGCAATTACGACTCGATGAATTATTGAAAGTTAATGAAGGAGATAATTGGTGAAATCGAAGGTAACATACTAATCGAGATCCAAATAGTCGAGATCGAGATCTGAGAGTCGAAATCGAGATCGGGATCGAGAGAGAAAGATGAAGATAGAAATAAGGTGCTCAGATTCATCTCTTAATCATCATTGCTTCACGTTTATACCTCCTTTGACATATTGGTGTTGACTGTTGAGAGACAAGAAGAGACCAGAAGAAAGAGGAGGCAACAGTATTAGGTTTAGGTCAAATGGGGGAGGGGGGCTTTTATATTGCTCTTGTTGGATACTATTATCGGATCCAGGACCGGATCCATTTCGGATTTCGGTCCAAAAAAAAGGACCAGGACCGGTCCGTTTATTTTCGGTTGGATACTCGGGCCGGGTATAAGCGGGCCGGCTCTCGGGCGGTTCTCGGTTTACCCGGCCCAGTTACAGCACTATATGGGACGCATCAAATCATAGGTTGCAATTGTGGATGTAATGGTTATTTCATGTCATATGCGACGTAATTATCATCATATAAATATTGTAGAATGTATAGTATGTTATAAAACACATGGGAATTGATTAATCGGGACATATTTTGCACTCTTTTGTTCGACTATGTTGAATTTGATGACTATAGAACTTTTGTCGATTATTTTGAGTAACATTGATATATAAACATGTTAATTAGGTGATTTTGGGACGTATAAACTGTTTAAGCAGCCTTAGGACATGCGACTTTGAGGTTTAGAGTGCTTAAGGTATGAATTTTAGTGACGGTGTTACATTAGGTTGAATTGATGATGCGATTAGTGTTATAGTTTTGAGTAGGAATTGACTTGACTTGAAATAAGAGTTGATTTGGGGTCGATTTAGAAGTTAACTTAGATTTGACCAAGAGTTGACCTTGACCTAAAGTTGACTTTGACCATTGTATCGGGGAATAATGATTAAGTATTAATCCATATAATATGTAGTGAGAAGTTAACGGATTAAAAGATGTATCTTTATATAATTGTGTACTAGACCTAATATTTATATGTGATGTCTAAGAGGGGTCGAGGGTAAAATCGTGATTTCATATAAGTGGAGTAAGAGTAAAGTATTATTATTATAAAAGATTATACGTTAATTCGTGGAGAGTTGGGACAATTTATGAGCAGTTGTTAATTGAGGGTATATTATTATTATAATAGGTTTTGCTATTTGATTAATTCCTGATTCGACGTGAGGGTGAGCTATTGCGTTGCTGTTTGCTTGAGGTGAGTTCTTACTCACGTCTGTTTACTTTCTTATGCATGTGTTATGTGTAATTGCGTGTGTAGTGTGTGAAATTAGTAGCATGTTATGATTATTTTTTTTATGTTAAATATGGATATGGGGATAAATGTGGACCTAAGTGTTTGAATGAGATGTTGTGTTAAATTGCGATTATGTGATGACATATGTGATCGTCGTTTATTACCATTATTTATTAGTGATTACCGGATATGAATATGATGAATTGATTGTATGATTACGTATTATATGTTTGAGTATGGTTGTGATGAGTTGGTTGTTACTATTATTATGCGTTATAGGATGGTATGAGGTGTTGATTGTAGACGTTAGTAGTATGTGTTGTCTCGATCCGGCAACATAGGGATGGTTATTGATTCAGGGTGCCGGTTATCATTAGGATGACGTCCGTGCGGGTACTGATTCGGGGTATCGATCCACACTAGGATGACGTCCGTGCGGATACTGATTCAGTGTATGGGTGATAGGATGAGGATGAGATGAGGTATACTCCCTGCAGGCGAGTTAGGTAGAGTACTGTACAGTGTGGGAGTCCGGATCTGATGCATATAGAATATCTGCATGCGTGGTATGTGAGGATATTGTACTTGATTGGTTGTTTTACTGTTATTGCTGGTGATGGTTTGTCGAACTACTTATCGATATTATGTATATTATTCTTTTTCCTTGTTGTTGTCTTCTGCACTCATGTATCGCTTCCATATCACGTGTGTGGGTTGGTAGCCACTCGTGAGTAGTATTCACCAGCTGTCGAGATGACTCCTTCGGGGACTTATTCTTTTAGCAGGTTAGTTGAGTTGCAGTGTGCGCTGACCGTGCTTTGGTGAGTGGCGATGGTGGCATTAGGATCTCCCTCAGTCATTTAGTGTCTCTGTGTTCACATGTTGTATTTCCTGTTTTACCCCCTTTGTAGTTGTTGTAGTGGAAGTATATTGATTTCGTCTTTTGTATTGTGGGGTCATAGATTGTCATACCCTGATGGATATGTTTTAACCTTTTTTTTCAAGTAAACCAGATTTTCATTATTTTGTTTATGTATTTTAATTCTTTTAGTCATTTAAAAACATATGTATTCATCGAGTCATCCATCGAGTGGTGACTCTGTTACTGATTTGATAGCGAGCCTAACCTCAGGGGGGTCCACCTGGGACGGGTCGTTACAGGATCGTGCCGACAGAGTCACTCGTGTTGATAACATATTATAAAAACTTAATTTTTATGGCTCAAACTTATATGTTACATGTATATTATAACTAGAAATCTATATATATTAACTACGTATATGTTAGTGGAGAAGTGAAGAGAAATTGAGTATGTCTTTTACTTGTGATGCACTTCATACAAACATCAAAGTAACCAATTTATAGGAAGCATTTACCATATCAACACTCTTCAATTATACTATACACTACTAAGTTTATGGGAGATATTTCAATCTTCATACTATTCCTAAGTCAATATTAACAATTCACAACACATACACTTTTTTCCTTTTTTTTCCTTTCCCTTTATTTTTCTTGTTTTTTCATTTTTTTTCTTCCTATTTTCTTCTTCTTTTTTTCTTTTCTTTGTAGGAAAAAGGACCGATTTTGATATTTGTTTCGACAAAAAGTTCAGTTTGACAAAAAGGTTTGGATTTCTTATTTTCTTGGCAACAATGTTCATTTTCGTACTTTTTTTTTAGCAAAAATAACCAATTTTGGTAGTTGTTTGGAAAAAAAAAAATTGATTTTGATAGTTGTTTCGCGAAAATGTTTGATTTTTATAGTTGTTTTGGCAAAAAGTTCGATTTTACTAGTTTTGACAAAAAAGTGTATCAAATATCGAAGGACAATTTAGTCATTTTAATTTACTAGTTTTAACAAAAAAAGTCTCCAAGACTGTTAATCTGTTCAATTTGTCGCAAACGGTCATAGTCACATATTATTTGGCTACTGTCTTATTTCGAAGTACACTTAGAGTCGAGGTAGTAATGGAGTGTTGGGGGTTGAGCTAGGGTGGTTTGGAAAAGAAACGTTAGTAGTGGCTACACAATCATTGCATTTCAAAAATAAAACTTTTATGATAAAAATTGGGTTGAGGGTATCCACAAAAGATAAATAGTTGATGGGCACATAAAAAAGATAACAATAATATTGAAGGCAAACGACCAAAGAGCTAAAAATATAAATAAATGAAATTTGTTGAAATAAGATTAGATAGTACATAATTGGTATGTGAACCGAAAGTCATTGAACAAACTGCTACGGTTTACGTTGATGATAAAAATAAGATTATAACACTAATATGAATTTCTTTTTGAGAAAATGATATTAACTACCCAAAATGTGCGAAAACAACCAAAAAAATTGTTTCAAAAATCGTATAATTGATACATTCAAAAATTGTTTCAAGAAACCACAAGTTTCAAGTGTTGTATTTGTAACACCCCGTCCCGAAAATCGGGTCGGAACGTTATTTGATTTGATGGACTGACCTCACAAAACCATCACGGGTCTTTCCAGCACGTTTTGTCCTCACTCATGTGCTCACCAGGACACTTCCTAGTGGGTCATCCATCCCAGAATTACCCCAAGCCAAGCACGCTTAATTTTGGAGTTCTTATGAGTTGGGCTACCGAAAAGAAGATGAGTGTTACAATCTCCCCCACTTAAATACTCAACGTCCTCATTGGGCCACATCCACATCCACATCCACATCCAAGACCGTACCATCAATGTGAGACTCTACTTCTCATAATTCTGGACGGCTCGCCTCTGATATCATCTGTAACGCCCCGCCCCGGAAACCGGGTCAGAACGTTATTTGATTTAATGGACTGATCTCACAAATCATCACGGGTCTTTCCAACACGTTTTGTCCTGACTCACGTGCTCAGCAAGACATTTCCCAGTGGGTCACCCATCCCAGAATTACCCCAAGAAAAACACGCTTAACTTTGGAATTCTTATGAATTGGGCTACCGAAAAGAAGATGCATCTTGATGATATTGAATAGTACCAATCAAATCATATCAAACATAACACATCACCCACCTTAGGCAGGACATTACAACATTAACTTACTTTTATTTTTTTATACGAAATATTTTTTATATATAATTCACACATATATAGATATGATTAAAGTGTTAACAAACATCATGCATATATTATAAAGGCTTTTAGACCTGCTAACGAAACTAAACTTAGGTCTAAAATTAAATAAACTATTTTGGAGTAGTAGATCAATAATTTCCATTTTTGAGGTTCTAAGATATATGTTGATACGTCTTGGTAGATGAGTATTCAAAAAAGAGCTCCAATCCGTGCTTAAGAAGACGTTCTACATAGTTCTAACCAATACTTGCGAAAGAAAACACGTCAAATACTAGATAAATTGATGTTGGTGGTTGTGTGAGTACTTTTGTCGCATAGGATAAGCCAAATATGATGGCTTGAAGTGTATATAAAAGATATGAGATTTATGGGAAGTATGGTTGATGGATATAGTGTTTGTAAATACTAAATGGATATTGTTAATTGATCCACGGAGATGTATGTGTATAATGGGAGTATATTGAATTGTAAAGTATATGGTGTATATATTGTTGTTGGGTATTGGGTGGTGAAAATTCGAAGATGATATCTGTTGTATGTTATGTGTATTATGGTTTAACTGCTACTAAAATAGATATGAGAAAAATCTTTTAACAGAATCTCCTAACTCCTTTCTTTACAAACTTTAAACCTATTAAATTTCCCAAGCCATTGAATCTCCCTAATTACAAAATGCTTAACCACAACTCAATATTCTCTAATTATCAATGGTAATGTAACAACCCTTTCACACCTTGTCGTCTTCGACAAAGAGATCATTTGTCTCCAATACTTTTTTCTTTATGTACCGAAGCCCTTTTAACTAATATTATCTACTCACAAAATCTCAAAATGATCAATAGAATGAAAATTTTAAGAAATAGTCCCCAAATTAAAAATTTATTATTTGCAATGACAACTACTTCTTCCTGAAACTAACAAAAAAACCATCACCAACTTTACACAAATTATTAACACTTATAATCACCACTCTGGACAACAAATAAATTTTGCTAAATCACAAATTGTCTTTAACAACTTACATCGGAGGAACAAAAACTTAAGACCCTTGCTTCCTTGCCCCTTAAAACTTCTAACGCTTTTGGCAAATACTCCCTCCGTTTCTTTTTATTTGATTGTTTGGAGGAAAAGTACTTTATTAATAGATTGTGAAAAATTACATTGGGATTTTAAAAAAGTGTATTGAAATTGTAAAAAGGTGCATTGGAATTGTAAAAAGGTGCATTGAAATTGTAATAGGTTGCATTGAAATTGTAAACAATCAAATAAAAAGAAACATGAAAAAAATGCTCAAACAATCAAATAAAAAGAAACGGAGGGAGTACTTATCTCTTTAGACATTCAAATCCATAAAACACAAATCTTTGAAGAATATATCACTAGAATACAAACAACCATTAATTCTTGGAGCACAAAATTTCTAAATCAACCTGGCAAAATAACCTTCATTAAATCAGTACTCACAAGCAACCTAATCTATCCAATGTGAATATACTCTTTCGACCCACACATCATAATACGAATAGAAACAATCTTAGCCAATTTCTTATGGAACCAAGACAATAATACGAAACTACACTAGATCAATTGGGAAGTTCTCAAGCTCCCTTTACACAATGTGGGCCTAGGATTTAAAGACCTTAAACATTTTAACATGGCCCTTCTAGCTAAGACAAGATGAAGCATACTTAGCAACACAGACTCATTAGCATATAACACATTAAAGCTCAAATACTTCCCCACATCTAGACTACCCATACATAAAACCACTACACATCTCTGATCTATTAATACAAAGTTATCACTAGAACACATCTAGCAATAAAGGCTTGTTTATTTCACTGAAACATAGATGATCAAATGACTCATTCTGAAACATGTATGATCAAATGGAGAATGATTTGAAACATGTATGACTGAATTAGCCATTAGTCCAATTTGAATTCCTCAAAATTATATGAAATGACTCATTTACCCTTCACGGGATACCGTTAACAGATGGATTAACAACGCAATGGATGTAGTGGAATGATTGGTCACTTTTTTAAACATGCATGATCAAACGAGACATTTGGAAACATGTGTGATCAAACAGTGAATGTTGTGAAACATTTTTGATCAAATGTACCATTAGTCATACTTTTGTTTTTTTGTAAATTAGCGATAGATGTGCGTTTTCTGGGTGTAAACGAGACATTTGGAAACATGTGTGATCAAACAGTGAATGTTGTGAACCAAGGACCTTCTGGTCACTAGCAAGAGCTTTTTTCACTAGAGTATTTGATTAACTCCTATCTAAAAAACCCCAAATATCAACCGTTAATGAATTCCTCAGATTACTGAATCATAACCGTTTTCGAGGTGTAAACTTTGAAGATAAATTTTAATTTGGGGTTTAGAAATAATTTCTACAAAATGTATGCTTGTTCATAAAGCCACCCAAGTATAAGCTCTCTCTAAACGGCAGCTGACCTCAACGTTTCACTTCATTTCTTCATAAACCTCTTTCAGATCTCCTCTCTTCAGGTTCAATTAATATCTTTCATCGTTTATTATATTTCTGAGTTATAATTATTTTGACTTCTTAGTTAATTTGGTCCAACCAAGATTAGGGTTTCACCGTAATTATTGTTAAGAAACCCTTCATTAATTATTGTTAATTTGAGGTTTAATTTTCTAATTAAGTAAGTGTTGGGTTATTATTTTTACTCCATTTTGAATTTTGATGTTTGAAGTTTCGACTTCGTGTAAAAAGATATATGAATTTATTTAATATTAAGGTGATAATTTTGATTGCAAATTTTAATTTGGTTACTCTTATATATTCTGTAGTATTTGTTGAAAATAAATCGAAAGATAGCATTTTCAATGTAATTTAATATTAAGGTGATACTTTTGATTGCAAATTTTAAAGTATGTTTGAACTAGTACTATAAAGTTTGTTAATTTTGACCAATAACAGTCCAATATTCAATTTTATTAAATGGATGTAGTGTTTTTTATGTGTTTATGTAATTGATCGTTTGAAATGATATGATTTAGATCTGATAATTAATTTATAGTAGTCTGTTTATGAGTATGAACTCGTTCTTTTCTTGGTAAGAGACTATATTAAAAAGAATTAGCATTGAAGATTATAAGCTATGTTAGGTGAATTGGAATATTTAGTCCGTGAACGACATTGACAGATAAAAGTTAGGGTGAGAAGAGAAGAACGGGGGTGGAGGCTGGTATTAAGTATTCTCTTGGTAAATTTTATCAGCAATCCTGAATTCGTAAACAAAATTATGATATTGAATTGTTCGTAGGTTTCCGATCTTCGAGGAATATAGTGTAATGTAAATGGGATGTAGAAGTTAATTAAAACTTATATAAATTAATTGCTGTATCCATGCTTAAGGAAAATTGTGCTTCTATGTCTTGTGGAGTCAATGATCTTATATTCTTTGGCTCTCGGATATAATGGAATAAATCGAAATGCCTCATGACACTCTTTAGGCTTCTATCTTTTGTTACATAGATAGCTGTTTTTCCTCCAGTTTTGGGTCAATTCGAAATCAACCTTACTGTTACTGCTGTGTTAAGACTGCTTACTATCCCATCCCTGCTTAGGCGGAGCCTCTTCGGAGCAATGGGACATGTTGATGCTGATATTAGAGTTTTTGTTTCCTCGTGTAATATATTTGTCTTGTCCGAGAGAGATAATGCATATGGGTTTTGTATTTATGTTAGTATTTTTGTTTTCACCTAATGACCAGATATGCTTTGTTTAATATTACCTTTTGCTATAATAGATGGGAACTAGACTTATGTGCAAATATATTAGAGAATATGATGATACTATAACTGCATAACCTTGATCTTCTTAGTTACTCTCTCTTACCTTTTCTCGATTCTAGTTTAATCTTTATGCGTGTCTGTACAAATTAGTATGGACTTGTCATGCTGCTTAGCAGTTTCACCTTTTCCCTTGCACTTCTACCTTTCAGGAAAGTGTACTTTCGTACCCCATTTTCACTATACTCGTAACACTGATTATGGGCTTAACTGCCCTACTTTGTCATCTCTGTTTAAAAAACAGTAAATAGTTTGTGTGGCAGACAAGCTCTTTGTTGAGTGTAAGAATATTTTCTTTGATACATGCTAAGATCCCCGTATCTGAAACGTGTGATCTATTTTACTTCTTCACTTGTCATTTATTAACAAACTAGGTCTTTTTGATGTTTTATTCTTCATTGGAAAAAGGGATTTTCTAGTCAGAAAATCAACCAGAATAAGGAAAATGTAAGACAACCTAAGATATATTTTCTTTCCGATATGATGGTTAGTGCTTATTGTGGTCGACTTGTGTCTTCTAATCTAAAGTGTAGCCTTATGGTTTTCTTTGTTTGAGCTATGGAATTGGAGTTGAAGGAAAACTCGTTTTAAGTTCCTTCCCCCTCTCCCATTGTATAACTTTTGCCTCCGAATCCGAACCTTGAACTAACACAATGTATATGTTAATAAGGGAGGTTTGCTTCTAGTTTTTAATATATTGTAACTCAAATATATCAGCACTGTACCTACTGTCTCTGGCGCTACATAGATTCTAGGTTTTATTCCCACTCCCATACCCTGTTGCCCTGCCTCCCAGTTTGATGAGCAACCACATTTTCTATTATTGTAACCCGCTTAAAGCCACTTTAAAATTCTTAATCAAGATCTTGTTTCTGATATTTAAGCAAAGTTTATTTTTAACCTATCGCAGAATACAAAATGTCACGAAGGTACGACAGTCGTACTACGATCTTCTCCCCAGAAGGTCGTCTTTACCAGGTAGAGTACGCCATGGAGGCAATTGGCAATGCTGGGAGTGCTATTGGCGTATTGTCTAAAGATGGTGTTGTACTGGTTGGTGAGAAGAAAGTCACTTCAAAGCTCCTTCAGACTTCAACATCTACCGAGAAGATGTATAAAATTGATGACCATGTTGCTTGTGCCGTAGCTGGTATCATGTCTGATGCCAATATCCTAATCAACACTGCTCGGGTGCAAGCCCAGCGTTACACTTTTTCTTACCAGGAGCCAATGCCTGTTGAACAGTTGGTCCAGTCCTTATGTGATACCAAGCAAGGTTACACTCAGTTTGGTGGGCTCCGCCCATTTGGTGTATCCTTCCTGTTTGCAGGGTGGGATAAGAACTACGGCTTTCAGCTATACATGAGTGATCCAAGTGGAAACTATGGTGGCTGGAAGGCTGCAGCCATTGGGGCAAACAATCAAGCCGCTCAATCCATTTTAAAACAGGAATACAAAGATGACATCTCGAGGGAAGAAGCGGTTGATCTCGTCCTCAAGGTGCTCAGTAAGACAATGGATAGCACAAGTCTGACCTCGGAGAAGCTTGAATTGGCTGAGGTGTTCCTAAGTAATGGAAAAGTGAAATACCAGGTACATTCACCCGATTCCTTGACTAAATTGCTGGCTAAAGCTGGACTTAATCAACCCACTGCAGAAGCCTCTTGAAGGACCGATGTTCTCCGATTTATGTACTCTTTTAATTTCCTTTGAAGCCTTCTTAAAACATTTCAATTATGGGGTAACACTTTGAAACAAATGTTTGGATATTGTTTGTATTGGATTTGATATTTTGTCTGACCCCAAATGCTCATTTGCACTCTTCAATATTCCAGTAATATCAACTTTTATGCATCACAAATTAGCATTTGTAGGAGTTTCCTTTAAGTATATCTGAATCTAATTTTTGGAAAATGTAAGGCTTTTTGGCCGGTTGCCACTTGCCCCATCGTTATATTTTCTATATAGTCCTGATGTATCGGTTCTTTTTTTACGTGTCTCGTAATTTTTTTTTCCATTGCCCATTGAGCATTTTTTTCAAATTTAAGTATCAAAATGAGAATGTATTATACTCTTAACATTAATCAGAGGACTTTTAAATATTTTATATAATTAAATAAACCTCAATCCTCTTTATCGTTAATACACTCCATCATACCCTTACCTTTAGCCCATAACCTATCCTCACCCCCCACCTCACCCCAGAAATACCATCTTTTGAAAACCCAATACCTCTGTCGATTGAAGTTCATATGTAATACAAAAAAATCATTCAAAATCAATAATATAATATCTAAAAATTAACATCGAATATGTTATTGGATACTTTATCGGGTATTTTACCGGGGTACCTTATCAGATGCCGGTTAATTTTTTTACCCATTCGTGGACAGTAATTTTAGTGGTTGGATAAATGGAATGGCAATTTCGGACCGGGTACCAGGCAGATTTCGGTTCTTCCATTCCAATAACAGCCCTACTTCGACCCACATTGCTTTAAGACAAGTAGAGGATGCCAACGAACCGTGCTGGATGGCGCGAGCCCTTAAGGGTTGAATCGGGCCTGCCCGTCTCTTTAGTCCGACGGGCTTTGGTGAGTTAACCATTCGAATCGGGTTGGCCCACCAAGTGAATAACAAGCTCCTATTTGTTCGAGGCCCTTTATCTGCGGCCACAGTGTACCGCATGACTCAAATGGTATACCATGTGCTGGTGTAATGGTATATCGTTTGGTTCAGGTGATGCACCGTTAGGTGCAATTCTTTTTCTTTTTCTTTTTTAATAAAAAAAGGGGGTTACCCTTTGATTTTTATTAATACGGACAATACATTACAATTATCAAACATCGATACAATTTGTAAAGTCAAGAAAAGAGGCGACTAGCATTAAACTAGTGAGAGAAATAATCTCTCTAACCTACTTTCCTTGCTAGCAAGAGGGCTCGAACCGAGATCTCCGCTAGAGCCGTCAGCATGCTTATCACTGGGGCAAGATGTCTTGACCGTTACGTGTAGTTCTTTTTCCTTCTTCATGATAATAAAAAGAAATTTGTTTTGTAACTAGATGGATGCTTTAGAATAAATTAAAATATTAAAGCAATTTATCTAATAAGACGTTCACACTTCATACTTGGGGGTACGAGTTTACATGGATAGGTTTTAAATTTTAACTTCTAAGGATGAGCATAAATAAATTGTTTCTTCCAAGAGGTAGTGCCATAAATACAGACTGAGAATACTGACACGATTTACGGTCACTTCTCTTTGATCATTGTCGAAAGTTAAAAAAGTCGGCCGGCTTGACTTGGAATGCAAGTTGAAATTCGTTCCACCCATTTGAGAAGAACAATGAGCCTTCGTTTTCGATAATCTCCGCGTACACATGATCTTCACGATACCTTCAAGAGGTAGTTGACAATGTTGAACGAAATATGTAGGAATTCTCTGTTTTAGTCATTTAAAACTTTTAGTAAATTAATATTTACGTAAAGAAACTATTAACATAGAAAACATTAAGGGCAAAGGGCTTCTGACATCACTCACGTTTAAGAAAAAAAGTCAGTTAGTTAGATCACTCATGTTTCAAAAACGGCAGTTAGATCACTAATGTTTAAAACGCCACTCATTCGGGTCACTCCATCAGTTTTTTGAAGGGTATTTTTGTCCAAACACATTTTTTACTCTCATAAGCCCCAAATTCAACTCTTATAAACCCATTGACTGCAATCTTGAGATTACAATTTTTTCGATTTGATTTTTCGGTTTATTTTTTTATTTCTTTTTCGATTCTTTCTCTATTTCTTTTCTCATTTCTTTTTTCGTTTTCTTATTCAATTCTTTTCATTTCTTTTTCGATTTTTTCTCAATTTCTTTTTTTGATCTTTTTTTTCATTTTTCCCGATTTCTTTTTTCAATTTCTTTTTCGATATTTTTTTCATTTCTTTTTTGATTTTTCTCGATTTCATTTTCAAATTTTTTTCGATTTTTTTCAATCTCTTTTTCAATTTTTCTCGAATTCTTTTTTTCATTTTTTTGATTTTGATAATTGTTTTAGTTAAAAGTTTCGATTTGTAAAAAAGTTTGGTTTCTAAAAACTATTAAAACCGAACACCTTTGCCAAAAAATTATCAAAATCGAATTTTTTTTGTTTTTCCAAAAACAAAACTTTTAGCCAAAACAACTAGTAAAACCGAATCATTTAGCGCAAACAACTCTCAAACAATTTACTCACTAATCGAAAAGAAAATGTTAGGGAGAATTGGAAAAAATCTCAATAGAAAAAAGTGAAAAGAAATAGAAAAAAACGAGAAAAAACTGAAAAGAAATTCAAAAAATTATCGAAAAAGATATTCGAAAGTTTAAATTAAAAAAAAGTACCCAAAAAGTAAGTTTTTAACAAAATAAATTGGAGAGTTAATCGAATAGCCTAGTGGAAAAGGCTCTTGCTAGTGACAAAAAAGGTCCTGGATTCGAAATTCACATCATCGCTAAGTTACCAAAAAAAAAAAATTGGAGAAATAGATGGGGCAATGTGTTAATAAATATGGAGTAAATATGAGGTTAATATGTTAATTAGACTTATTTAGGGGGTAACTAAAAGTTAACTGGGGTGTATATGAGAGAAAATATGTGTTTGGACAGAAATACCGTTGCATAAAGTAACATGGTGACCCGAATGAATGACTTTTTAAACATTAGTGATTTAACTTGCGTTTTTGAAACATGAGTGATCTAACTGGCTTTTTTTTTTTCAAACATGAGTGATGTCAGAAGCCATTTGCCCAAACATTAACTATATATTACAAAACATAGAATTAAATATGACTTACGATGATAGCACATGCGACTGTAATATGACCTTGAAAAATCTCCTCATCTACACTATATGTAATTGGGGAAGGGGGGAATTAGTTTTTTTTTTTGTGAAGCCCCATGTTCTATTTTTCCTAGATTTTAGCTAACTACCCATTACATTCATTTTTTTACTTTTTTAGATTATACAAAAAATAAGATGAAAATTTTAAATAATTTTTATCATATGTAAATATAAATCAAAAGGTTCTTCCATTTAATATCCATATTTAGTACTCTTATGTTAATTTGTATTTTTAAAAATTCAATTATATCTTAGATTTTTAATGAGACATATGAATTTTTTTCCTTATGTTTTTTGTATGTAATAATATTTTTTTATATATATTTTATTTTTTTGTGCATGAGCAACGAATAAATAAAATATTAATTCGCACATACATTGACAGTGCATCGACTAATTTTAATAGTTCATAAAGAATACTTTATCAAGAATTTTGTATAAAAATTAATCTAAATCATATACTCCCTCCGTCCTTAAATGATTGTCACATTTTGACTTTTCATAGTCAACAAAACAAGAATTGAAACTTAAATATTTCTTATTCTACATGCGAAAAAATTATAAAAATTTGATATTTCAAAAATGTATATTGAGACGAATCTAACAATATCCCACAAGACTATATTATTTCTTGTCGCTTGATGAGAATTTATGATCAAATTTTGTAATGTTTGACCACCAAAAGTCAAAATGTGACAATCTTTTAGGGACGGAGGGAGTATATCATAAATATGATGAATAAATTTACACAGGCTAGACTGTGTACAAATGGCTAGTATGAAGTATAAACATAATTGATAGATTGACACTAGTATTTCTCAAATGGTAAAAGATTGTAAGTGGTAACTCTTGTTGGATATTTATAGGAAATTATGAGATGGAGGATCACTACATCTGATTGATTTTGTTTTATCCTTAAGTGTTGATGTAATTTCGCATCTTGAACAATTTATGTTTTAGGTTTAGTATTTGAATATTTATAGTTTGGATGTTCAAGATTATGTTTATGTTTGCCGAAGTATTTTAAAATTTATGATTATATTTGGTGTTTAGATGTTTGAAATTAATAAAAGGATAGATGCAATTTGTAACCTATAGCGTACTATTTATTTGAAATAGGTGCCTTGCCTTTTGAGGTGTACAGGTTTCTATGCATCTCTCTCTCTCTCTCTCTTAACGACATGCTCCAAGTAAGCTTCGGTAACAATGCGCCTGTATTTTTTGTGGAACAACAGTTTATAGTATCGCCTTTCGGGTTTTGGCTTGGATTCGAAATCCATCCCATGTCCACTCGATTTCCCCAAAATCCACCTAATCTTGATGCCATTCAACTCATCAACCACCTTCTCATACTCATTCATATTCGGGTTCCTGGCTCGTCAGCTCGGCGAGTTAGCTCGGGAAGCTGGCTCGGTACCTCGATAGTACATATGTTAATATTATTTTTAATAAAATTAGTTATATTATACTTTTTTAGTCATTTCAATTATTATGAATTTATGATTAATGTCAATTGAATGTATCAATTTACATTGTTACATGTTGGCTAATTTTATTACTTGTTACATGTTAATAATATTACTAATTGTTTATGTAAAATAATTTTTTATTAATTACATTGAAATTGAAATTTTGAATGAGCTAAGTGAGCTAGCTCGAAGCTCAGCTCATGAATGGCTCCGCTCGGCTCGGTCAAAGATCGCCGAGCCAAGCCGAGCCCAGAGCTCGTTTAGTGATGAGCCGAGCAAAAAATTCTTTTGCTCGGGCTCAGGCTCGGCTCGTGTACAACTATATAATCAACTAGTTCAAGGTGCCCGTCGTTAATAATTTCACGTTGGGACTAATTGCACTTGACTCCCACGTCAATGTGTGTCTTGGAAGTTTCTCCTCAAAAGCTCATATTTTTTCACCTTTAAACCGCTCGAGACATGGTTAGAAATCTTCTCATTACCTCACCAAAGGATCTCACAAGTATATCTACGTTTTATTCAAAACGTCCAGCTGATTGTAACTTTCCACAGAATCAAGATTTCAAGCCAAGAACTTTCCTTAGCTTCTGAAAATTTAGTGAAATTAAGCTCTTGCAAGGACTCTAGTTAGAAACATCATAAGTATGTTCGAGTTCCCCACAGTTTGGGCACGTCCTGACGAGAACTGCCCAAATTCGGCCCCCATGGGCTCAGCTCAGCAAGTATGGCTTCATGTGTTAACAGTATCGGATTCAAGGCATATCCTAACATATGTTCGAGTTCCCCACAGTTTGCCGCGTTAAACTTCCAGCAAACTCGAGGGTAGCAGGCATATATGCTTCAAGTTCCACAACTGACATCAGGAGGAATGATTTCAAGGCAAAAATGGTACAACTAAACTGTTAAATGTATATAAAAACAGAGGGAAAAGAACGCAATATACAGCGAAGTAAATTTTTAATACCGGATAAATCTCATCCCTGAACAGAAGTTTTAAGTATTCGATATATGCTTGGGCAGCCCTGTGACTCTTTATATTATGGAGCGAGTTCGTCCACTTCCAGGGGGTGGATAAGGTTCTGCGGTATCTGGATATAAAGTCCCCTGGACCAGGTAACCGAAACTTTTTGTTCCAAATCATGACCGAAAGCATCAAATACACATAGAAATTCCCTTACCATCATTTTCCTCTTTTGTTTAGGGCCTTCTACGTCTTTAAGCCTGCTGAGATATTGTTCTGAAGCATCAAGGCAAGTACACGAAGATCCTTTTCGAATGTCTCCATGGCTTGCTCTTGTTCCTTGTACCTAGGAAGGCATTGCAGAAAACCAGAATGTAAACTGCAAGGTTGGCGAAAAACAAAAACGTTGTAGTCCACAAAGTGACTATAGACAGTTCATTCTTCCATCAATGCACTTCCTGTGTATGGGGTGTATGTTAATTATCAACGAAAACACAATGGAGTCTATGACGACCAGCACCAGCAAATACCAAAATGCAATTCCTGTCTGAACATTCCACAGCTGCACAGATTCATCCTGGAAATATCGAATCATCAAGAAGAGTCCAATACAAGGCATGCTATGGATTGAGAAAGAAGACTCAATAACAACAAAACTCACCTTAGCAGACACCACTACTAAACCCTAAGTGGTTGTGTCCTTATCTGCAAGAATTCTTTTATGAAGAATTCACCACAGAAACTTGTACAATGAACCTTCTGGGATCACATCGATGGTCTGAAACTGAACACTGAAACAAGCATCATTTTTTTTCGTTTTGTATTGCAAAGTTGAAAAACTTCATTCTGTTACCAAAATTCTTGCAGATACCCTCAAACAAAAGAACTTACATTGGCTTGGTCGACCTCATATTGCAAGAGATGCAACTAAGGGTATGTGAATAACCTCTGTGATGGTCCACCATTTTGGTAATGTGAACGTTCCTTACAAATTTTAGTTTCTAGTTTTTGACAAATAAAAGATAACGCAAACATACCTTTCACGTCTGAGGAATCCGTATGAACACAAAAACTACTGCTATGTTGTTTCGCTATCCATATGAACAGATATATCAATGCTAAGTGTCAAAAACAAGGAATATAATAATGAGAAATGAAAGAATAAGATACCTGCTGACTCTAAATCTGTCATCACTGTTCCAACTCTTCATTCTTCATTGCATTGCCACAACTGTGTTGAACGATGACGAAGTATTTCTCCTTTTTCAATTTATTTTGCTTCTCAACTCCCATAACTCCCTTGCTTATGTTCAAGAATCCGTAAAAATCATTCTACCACCATTACAGTTACATTATGAAGTTTATATTTTTCAATTCACGATGCTGATAGAGCGAGCTGATTAACATATACTCCCAGAAGAAGGTTGTCTACTTTCGAAAAATGGGGGCTATTTTCGAACTGGCCCAACAAATATGGAAACATCATCTACTACTTCGCAATAGATATGAAGCATGTTGATTTATCTCATAATATCTAAAAATCAGAATATGAAATCTTTTATGTTAATTAAGATTAATCATATATATAACACTTGACCAGATGTGGCAAATAAAAGAAAACCCTAGCACATCTCTCACGTCTGAGGAATCCCGGAGGCATCAGCCCTTAATCTGCATCACGCCTAATTGAAACCCTAATAAACAGAGAAAGGAAAACAGTGTTGAGAACAATAATAATCGAAAATAAGATTGAAATGGAGAAATAACATGATAATCAAACACAGAATAAAAAACAATAATAATCTACCATTAATAGGTGGGCAAACAATGATAATCAACACCCATATCAGATGCACCACGAAGCACCTGAGTCTTATATTTACCATTAATAGGTCGGCAAACTTGCTTCGTAGCCGGCTTAATCACTCGGTATTCTCTATACGATGTAGAAGATTGAGCAACTTGCTCTTTTCCTGGGCGTTAGGATTGGGATTACTGGTATATGCTTCTACCTCCATGCCAGAGCATTGTTTCTCTTACACCTGGACTGTGAATAACCAATATGGCAGCAAGAGTTGCAATAAGGGGGCACATAATCGTAGAAGACCTGTGTGGACAAGCTGTCAACAAAACACCAGATTTTTCATCCACAAACGCAACCTTAACAGCATCAGTAAGAGGTTCGGAAACATTAAGCTCAACACAAACTCGAGCTGAATTTAACATAGTCCTGTTTAAGGAATGGAGCCCTCTGTCGTTTGAGAATCGCAGCAGAAAGCAGCCACCAAAACACTGGTTTAATTGTTTAACTTTTCGATTAAATAAGAAAAAGTTAAATTTAACGTTTCCAAATTCCACTGGTTGCCATGGCAACAGTGGCACGGGATGGCTCTGCCAGCGAGTTAAATCTTACACACACACTAGTTATATCATTGAAATTCGATATCCAGTTTCTGATGTATTCATCAACACTCGACTTACAATTATTTGAAACAGATATCAACGCATGAGATGCAATTCACTCTTCATTTCTATTTCCTATATTTTGGATATATAAGTTCAGGTGACATCATGTATGCAGAATAAGAGTTCTGACAGTCATAACTAAACTAAAAAACCAATACATTAGAAAAACGAAACAATGTAGTATCAAAATTACCCTTTAACTTATTTCTAATGAAGCGTCAGGATTCAATTTCGAAACTCACAGATTATAATAGTTGCTGCAATACTAATCATAGTTTCCTATTCCTCTAAACAAAGTGCACAAGTATAAAATAACTCTACGTGACAACTAACCTGAATTCTATCAGGCGTTTTGTAACAACAAAATCTAGATTTCGACTAATTTCTCTTAAAAATTATAAGCTAACACCCGGCAATAGATCGAGAAAGTATACAGAAGCTCATTATCAATCTTCATGTATGCCTTAGGAATTCAGCAACAAGTATAAATTGCCAGCTTAATCAATTATATGCTAACGGCATCCATGTTCCACAATAGATAATTACAAGCACACATTAAAATTGTACAATGCTTATTTAAGCGTTTAAGCTAATAAATTAACAGATAGTTAGACCCGCATTTGTGTTGAATCATATTTTGCCCGGCGTGTGTTCACTGGTCATGTTCTAAATTCCCTTCTAATATCATCTTCATCCAATAAAAAGTTCATAGACTCCCACAATCAAATTACCAGTTTCAAATCCTAAATATTATATGTAATTATGTTTCGCACAAGATGAATAAAGTGATTCAAAGATGGCGAGATTAGCGATACCAAAGATGAACAAAACACGCCAAGAAGCAATTAAAGACAGAATCAGAACAATTTCTTCCAATACTAAACAATTCATATATATATATATTCATCCGTAAATATACATCTCGAAAGTGAATACATATTCTACTCAAAAATCACTATAAACAATCTGGACCGAGTGTAAATATCCCAAAACATTAACAACAATCATCACAGATATAAATACTGCAGTAACCATTATTACAAAAAACTAATTGAAAACTTAACCGATTTTGATTTGTCTTTGAATAAGCATCTCTTTAGCAAGTTCCAGTTTTTGTTTGCACACCAGAAGATCATTAATATCGAAAAACGCTTCGGGGTCCAGACACCGCAACCACAGTTCCAAATCATTATCCCCTGTAATAGGTTCTTGATGGAATTTATCAGAAACAGTATTTACGTCGGAAAGAAGACGATGATCATCCAATGTATATGATTTTCCAGCACCAGAAAATACCTTAATTGCAATTTTCGCACCAGACAGAGAGCTCAATTCCGCAGCTTTCTTGAAAAGCCCTTTTCGCCTTTTTGAGAACGCCACCATTCTCGAGCTTGCGTTTTCAATTTTCTTGATTTCAATCTTCTTCTTCCCGGTGCCCATCTCAGTAGCGATTATCGTTCTCGTAAATTATTGTATTTTCTATGCAATAAAAGGCTCTTTGGAAAAATACTTTGACAAAATTGAGAATTGGACAACTGAAAATCTTTTGTGTAAGAAAAGTTAGGGAAATCGAAAAGGTAAATGCAGAATGAGCTTTGAGAAAGAGAGCAGCAACACTATAAGAAGAAGGAGCAACCAAACGATCCCGCCAAAAATGGCCGTTGGCGCCATGACAGTTGGCGCCATGACCGTCTTAGGATGCAATAATAACATTGTAACGGTTATATAATTAGGGTTGTTGTAAAATTGACTCATGGCGCGCTATTGGGTCCTAATTGCTATAGTCGATAAAGTATATATACGGGCTATCTCATAAATTAACAAAGCAATCTAATATCCTTTTGATACTCAGCAAAAAGAATAGATTCGATAACCCGATTGTCATCCGGCTCGAACTCGATACAAACAAAGTATTAACCCGACTCGATAATATGAATATCAATCAGCAATCGAGGTGCTCGCTCGGACCTACTCGATAACTGCAATGAGTGTATTGATCTTTGAGATGTTCTTACACCTATTTTATTTGGTTATATTTTATATTAAACAAACATCATATTTAATTAGTTAGGATTTGTTAAATATCTCGATTTTACTATTTCTAGCTTTTGTACTTATTATTTTATTTTCTATTTCCCTATTTTTTATTATTATTATTATATCATTCTCTTATTGATATGTTCGTGACAATGTGTATCTTTTCGTTGTATTTGAAAAGTAACACATCCTTTTTATGGTAAAATGGTTGCATTTTATTTGCTTTTTTACTTCCTATTATATGATTTGTTGACGAACTTGCTAAAATGTTCTTAAACAATTTTGTAATACTAAACTAACAAAAAAGATAACGATAGAAAATGGCGTATGATGTGAAAAAAGCAATTGTGGATTGGTGTGCATTACCTTTTTGCACATAAATAATCTTTTCTTACTTATAAATTTCCTATAAAAATATAATTTGTGTAATTCTACATTTGCCAAATCTATTTAAGTTAATAGAGAAAATAATAGGAGCGTCAAATTGAATAGACAACCAATTTAAACAAGACATTAAAACGTTTGATCTCTCACTTTTTTTTAATACATAATTTTGGTGCATATAGGCAATGTAGAAATATTGTATATTTTCTATAGTATGTTTCTCAATATTTCATATTGTATTTCGGTAGGTATTTTAGTTGTATTTTCATATTGTATCTTGTATAAGAAGAATTTTGTTAACTAATTTGGAGTAATATTTTATAAGGATAGAATTGGGGGAAAATTGCTGAAATAATCATCGATAGTGGTTACAAATTTTACTTTGGTTCCCGATAGTGACATTGTAATAATTAAGTCCCCGATGGTGACACCGTAGCAGTTAAGCTCTCAATAGTTGCACTTTAGTCCCCAAATTCACTTATCCATAAAACTTTAACAACTAGACTCGATAAAATAATATATTGCACGAATTTCGACAAGTGTAACTATCTTAACTACCATAATTGTAGCTTTGATAACGCTTAAAAAAGCTATCTAAACCGGAAAAAGTATTATTGAAGCCCTATTCTGTACTAGTAAATAATAATGCACGTATTTTGAAAAAAATTAAATTGTTGCTTATAGCTAATTTTCCCGCAATTGATTCGTTCCACATAGGGTGGACATACCCTAGTAGGCCTGTGAGCGAACGTCTCGGTTTGATAAAGCTCGAGGTATTTGACACGAAAAGGTGAGGCTTGAAGTGAAGGGTATGCTTGAACCACGAGATTTTATTTTATTTTAAAAAATTAACTATTTGGGGGTAAGAATAAGTTATGAAGTGAAGGGAAAAGAAAGATGGTGTGAAATAGAAGACTAATTGTTGTTAGATTAATTGAGCTTTGCGAGTCGTCCAAACGACAAGATTGTCGTATGTGTATCCCTTTGATAGTAATAAGGGCTTAGTACAGAGGATGTATGTTAGAGTAAATTTTTTCTTCATTTAATTTATATAATTTATTTAAGATTATATTGTCTGAATCTGAATTATAACAATACTATCCCTATTAGTATTATTGTTATAGATTATTATTACTAGCTTAAGAGCACATAATAATGATATAGTTAGTATATGGGGTAAACTGTTAAAAAGCCTTATAATAATAGTAGTTGTTACTATTGTTATTAGTCACTTATTACAATTCATATTACTATTATTATCTAGCATAATATTAATTGTTTACATATATAGTTAGTATGTATGTGTGAACTAAATATAGGAAAAGGTCGTAACAAAAATTTTGTCTTTTTTCGTAAATTGTTATCAAACATCTAAATATATTATGTATTCGAATTTCATTAGAATTCAGAGAGCAAATTGCCTGTTTCGTCACAGTAAATATGTACAAGTTGCACTTTGGTGCACTTAATGGTCAGGTCAGGTTACGGATAGTAATTGTTATATTTAGTGCACTTTAGTCCCTCAACGTTAAAAGTTGACGAAAAATTGTAACTTAGGGCCAAAATTGGAGTTTTAGCCTTACTTCAAGGTTAAACCGCAAATTGGATACAATGTAGTCTTCTATAATTTTTTTGGTGCACTTTAGTTCCCGTAATAAATCTTTTTCCGATTTGTTTTCGATTATTTTCGATTTTTTTGATTTTCTTTCGATTTCTTTTCGATTCTTTTTAGATTTCTTTCAATCTTTTCGATTCTTTTTCGATTTCTTCTTTTTTATTTCTTTTCAATTTTTTTTCTAGTAAAAATGGTTTGATTTTTCGGTTTTGTACTTTTGTAGCAAGAATGTTCGATTTGGACTTTTTTTGAAACAACTACCAAAACCAAACTTTTTCAAAACAACTACCAAAATCGAACATTTTTTGCCAAAACAATTATCATCAAAACCGAACACTTTTGTTAAAAAAGCACGACACCGAAAATCGAAACCATTTTTACTAGGAAAAAAATCGAAAAGAAATTAAAAATAAAGGAATCGAAAAAAAAGACATTGAAAAAAATACATAATCAAAAAAAAAATCGAAAAGAAATCGAAAACTAATCTAACAAATAAATCGAAAAGAAATTGGAAAAAAATTAATTACGGGGACTAGAGTGCACCCAAAAAATTATACAAGACTACATTGTATCTAATTTGTGTTTTAACCTTGAATGCTAAAACTTCAATTTTGGTCCACAATACCATTTTCTATTAACTTTTAACATCGAGGGACTAAATTGTGCACAAAATATAACAATTATTGGGACCATTTTCGCACCATGACTATTAAGTGGGACCGAACTGCAACTTGCATATATTTACTAGGACCAAACTGACAATTTTCTTGAGTTTAAATTCAGAAATTTAGTATTCAGTCACTTATAGTCAGACTTCAAATTTTACTCTTTAGTTTTAAAATATAATATTGTGCCTTAATAATCAGACTTCAAATTTCAGTTTTGAGTTTTCTAATTCGGTCAAACCCTTGGTGTATATATGACCCCTTTTTTGTTCTAGCAAATAATTAAATTGAATCATAAAAGGGATTTATAGTAGGGTACGTTGTAAGAGCAGTGACGCACATCAACTCGTCTAAATATTAAAAAAGAATATGTTAAAACTGTAAATTGTTAAAAAATATTCTTCAACTTTTCTAAAATAGGTTGAACGTCCAAAGAACATCGTGTTCATTTCCTATATTTATAGTAGGCACTGATCCCTATCCAATACCCCTTTGGTGATTCATCACAACCCTTTACACCCCACAATTGCTTTTTGATTCACAAACGAATACTAATAACTTGAATACGGATAACTTTTACATGACGGTGAATGAGAATAGGGTTGTAAATGGAGAGAACTATACCAAATATAGTTATGTTTAAGTGAAGTCCTCAAAATGTCAAACCTTAGTTTCGACTTGGTCCTCATGTGCGAAACTAAACATCAACAGATTTGATGCTTCGAGTTCGAAGGTATTTTTGGAGTTCCAATTCGGCTCGACTTCGATTCGATTTTTCGCTTGATTTGCAATAAGAACATGTTCGCAAAATTGTTTGGTCTGGTCCAAATTAACACTTGTCTATTTCTTTCGTTTCTAGGATTCAGAAAAAAAAATTAAGTGAAATTGGAATCCTAATAATCATAATGACACTAATCTTTTTTATTTGTATTACTGTATGTCTTATTTTTATTATACAAACGGGCGAGAGTATAGATGGGCCTTTTATTAATAGGCGAGTCTAACTAAATCGAACAGTTCGATTCGGTTTGTCGAACCTTTAATTTTACCTGTTGGTTCGATGTTTGTCAATATGTATGGAGTCCCGAGTCGAACTTCTTTGAACCGAATAATGCCAATCGAATTAATCCTTTTACATTCACTCGCAACTCTAATTGAGGATATATTGATCAACCAAACTTACAACTTGATACATGTAGCTAGTTCATCTAAAATATATAACTAATTTACTTGTAACCCAATAATGATGTTGGATTTTATTACTAAAGCACTAATTATGCCGGTTGGCAAAAAGTACATTCATCACGATATTCGTTAATAAATAAAAATATATTTGTAAATTTATACACATTTTGTGTATGAATTAATATTGTTAAAAGTTCAATGTAATGATTAGATATGCCCGTAAAAAATATATACGAGTAGTGAAGGATTTATTAGTTTTTTCTTTCAAAAATGTATAATGGGTAAAGAAAGTTGTTACTCCCTCATTATTCAACCAAGAAGACCTACACGCACTATACTAAAGATTGTTGGATATTGCCAATATATCAACGACTAGCATCGAGGTCGTTGTAGTATAGTGGTAAGTATTCCCGCCTGTCACGCGGGTGACCCGGGTTCGATCCCCGGCAACGGCGATTTTTTATTTGTACTTTCATAACACATTCTTCCACCTTTATCTAGTTCCATTTTGCAATTCATTATGTTCGTAGTTTCATATGGATTTACCTCCATTCACCCCAATACAAACAAACCATTAAGCTATAGTTTATGTAACGAGAACATCCTAAGCTTCAAATGAAAATAAAACTAGACGAACTAATAAAAAAATCTAATTGAAGATCTTTTAATTTGGGACCATGGTTATGTGTTGCTAAGATTCAAAATCATGCTTGTGTATATAGGAGTTTGCTAATTCAGTGCACCATTTTGTTTTAATTTTTAATTTTTATGGTATTCTCGAGATAATGCAATTGTAAAACGATCTTTCAAACTTTTCGACAACAATCCTGTCTAGTAATATTCGTATCCCACATAGGAAAGTTGCATAAGATTTGGTTCTTGCCATCTGTACAAATGTAGGTATAAGAGCTCCTGAAAAATCACTTAGCGCCTGAACGGGGTTAATAGGTGACCAAGAACGCTCATGGCTTAGGGCAATGGCCTCCATTGCACTTCTGAGGGGTACTTCTTTATGGTCTCCCAAAGCGGGAAAGCTAACGTCATAATTTGAGACAGCGGGAGCCTGCGTTTGCGGCCTCTAACTAAATTTAGTTTCATCTACTGTTGCTATATTTGCTATACTTGTGGGCATGCATATAGATAGTAGTAATAATATTAATAAAAAAAAAGATAATAATAATAATATGGACTATGCCAACGTCACAATTTGTTTTAGTGGGACATCGCAATTAGTTCATGTTACTTGTTCATGTTTTGAAATTTTTTTCTAGTCAATCCTACATTTCTACTCCTGTGATCAATTTTTCATTTCGTGTAATATAGCCATTACATTAAGGTAAGTGAGGAATTGATTCCTTGAGTGAAACACTTAATCCAATTTGTTAGAGATAATTGCTGAAATGGTCCCAAATGTTATGTGCAAGCTGTATTTTAATCCTTGTAAGTGTTTGATCTGAGCAAATGGCCCCTTATAATGGTAAAAAAGGTACACTTAACACTTTAGTTCCGAAGAAGTTAAATTTTAATGAAAAGAGGGTCAAACTAGAAATATGAATTCATGGATATTTCGCAAAATGTTTTCACTTTAGTCCCTATTTCCATCAAATTTTATCTAATTCTTAATGTCTCTATCACAAGAGAGACTAAAGTGTAACATGTACATATTATGTGAGATCATTTTGATCATTTTTTCAATCTATTTCACTCTCAAAAGTTAACTAAATTGAATTTTAGTTTGCTTCATGTAATATTTTATTCTTATGGAAAAATATTTTGTATTTAGATTTTACACGATACAAGCTCTTAAAAAAATACCCACTCCCTTTAATTTTACTTATCGTCCAAAAACTCTTTACTATCGAAAATTATGCGCTTACATTCTCAATAATTTTTTTGACTACTCTTTCTTACTAAGGGCCTGCTTGTTAAATCTGAAATCTAAAATCTGATGAAGTCTGAAGTATGACAATAAGTGACTGAATACTGAATGTCTGAATGATAACTGAATACTGAAAATATTTAAGTGTTTGATAACAGGTCACTGAAAATAACTTAAATTACGCAGTAATGACAAATTTCACTACCACAAAAAGCCTCTTAGACTACACCCACTTGGACTACACTTCAGAAAAGGGGTAGTCTAAGTGGTACTTGGACGACACTCCCGAGTGGTGTCGTCCAAGTGAACACTTAGACGACACCTATTGGTGTAGTCTAAGTGGTTTTAACAAAAAAAATTAAAAAAATCATTTTTTACTTGGACGACACCACACGGGAGTGTCGTCCAAGTTGTTTAAAATTTTGAAAAAAAAATTAAAAGCACTTGGACGACACCACACGGAGGTGTCGTCCAGGATGTAAAAAAAAATTAAAAAAAAACTTTTCGGATTATTTCCCCCACACCCCCCCCCCCCCCCCCCGCCCCCCACCCCACCCCCCCAAAACCCATCAGTAGCAGCGAAACAAACAGAGAGCAAACCCTGTACGCCTAAAGCTTACTGATATTGAAAATCAGCGACTCATTCTCCTCCTCCTCCTCATTCATCTTCTTCCCATTCTCCTCCTCCTCCTCCTCCTCCTCCTCCTCCTCCATTGTTCAAGTAAGTGTTTTTTTAATTTTTAGTTTATTATTGTAATTTAAGTTTGAATTAATTAGTTATTTTGTTTATTGAAATAATTAGCTTGCATTTATTTGTTAACTTGTACATACTATTAACTATTTCGAAACTAGATTAGTTTGTTGATTGAAATTACTTAATTAGTTAGATATAATTAGTTTAAAATTAGAAAAATGTTAACTTTATGATTATTTATGATGTAAAATTGAAAAATGTTATGCCATGGTTGTAAAATGTTAGGTCATAGTTGAAAAAATTGGATTATTTAGGATGTAAAATTGTAAAATGTTAGGTCATATATAGTTGGAAAAATTTAAACTTGTGATGGTTTAGAATATAAAGTTATAAAATGTTATTAGATATTAGATTAGTCTAGAATGTTTTTTGAAAAGTTATTGAATGTTTCTTGGTACATCTTTTGGTAGTAATCGATATGTGGTAGAAACTATGTATCGAAAATGGATGGTTGCCGATCGTTTATCAAGGGAACATGAGAATGGGATTAATGAATTCATTGAGTTTGCAAGATTGAATGTAAAAGACAAAGAGTACATTTTGTGTCCTTATTGGAAATGTTTGAATCATTATACATGGAAATATAGCGAAGTAAAAGAACACTTGATTATTAATGGGATAAACAGTGCATACACTTGTTGGACATATCATGGTGAGAGAAAAGGTAGTTATACTCAGTCAAATGAGTCTAATTTTGGACATGTGGAGAGTAGTGCAAATGAATTTGTAACGGATGATGATGTGGATGAAATTCCAGCGGTGTTGGAGGAAGATTTGATTGATCGTCCTGAGTTATTGGAAAAGCTAAAAAATGATGTAAAACAACCATTGTGGGAGGGGTGCAAGTTTTCAAAATTAGATGCAGTTGTGACGTTGTACAATTTAAAAGTTAAACATGGATGGACCGATTCCTCTTTCACAGACTTATTGAGTAAGGTCAAACAATTGTTGCCGGATGACAATGTATTACCTCCAAGAACTTATGAAGCTAAACAAGTGCTGAGTTCCATTGGAATTAAACATGAGAGGATACATGCATGTGTGAATGATTGCATCTTGTTTCGGAATGAATATGCTCAGCTGAAAGAATGTCCAAAGTGTAATGCAGAGCGTTATAAGAAGGGGGATCTACTCCAGTGAAGGTGATGTACTATTTTCCACTTCTTCCTAGACTCAGACGTATGTATCAGAGTGCAGATTTTGATGAGAAATTGACATGGCATTCAGATGAGAGGGTCAAGGATGGAATGCTTAGGCATCCTGCTGATGCACGTCAGTGGAAGAATTTTGATGCAAAATACCCTGAATTTGCAGCAGAACCAAGAAACATACGAATGATATTGTCATCAGATGGAATGAATCCTCATGGAATACAAAGTACCTCTCATAGTACGTGGCCTGTAGTTTTGGCAATCTATAACTTACCGCCATGGCTTTGCATGAAACGGAAATATTTGATGTTGTCTACACTGATATCTGGACCTAAACAACCTGACAATGACATTGATGTGTACTTGGAACCTTTAATTGAGGATTTGAAGCTGTTGTGGGATAAGGGTATAGATGTATACGATGGATTTCGGAAAGATAGGTTCAACTTGAGAGCGATGTTGTTCGGTACTGTCAATGACTTTCCTGCATATGAAAATTTATCTGGATACAGTGTCAAAGGGCAGTATGCATGCCCCAAATGTTATGAGCAAACTGACTTCGTGCGATTAGAATATAACAAGAAAGAGGTGTATATGGGGCATCGAAGGTGGTTGCCGAAGGAACATGAATACAGGAAAGAGGTGCGATTAGAATATAGTCGCTGGTTGTGAGTCCATCCCTTTGCCGTATCCTAATGATGATGCAGAGATTACACTTGTTAGTCATGCATTGGGTACATTTGTTGCGTAGCCTTTAAAGTTAGTTTCTTTACAACAGCAGTTGCAGGTATTTAAATTACTTATCTAATGAGTATAACTTCAATATAAAATTAGTCTTACTTTGAAATAATTAGTGAAATTGTGTTTTAGGTTCCAAGAAGAAATGTCATTAAAGACAAATCTGTTGGTCATTCTGCTACTCCAGTTAAGAAGACTACTTATCTTCGAGAAGGTTGTGATCTCTCACCGCATGGATGTTTTCTTATTTTAAAGACTATTGTTCAGCATGCTACGAGAGATGATTCGTATACCATTCACATGCCGGAGTTGTTTTGGGGTGAAGCTTTTGAAGATCATGTGTCCTTCGAACAGGTACGGGAGGTTGTGAAGCGCGAGTGGTTGAGCGCTTCTGCCATATGCTTATATATAAGGTAAAATAACAATATATTTTAAATGTTATCTAATTTTTTTAAAAATTCATAAGTACTAACATGTTTAAGATTACAGCTACTTGTGTGATTCATACTTGTACGATGAGGTTGTCTCCACCAACTTCTCTTTCATTTCTCCACAACACGAGCTCGAGCATTCTCACTTGGTACAGATGTTGTTGAAGCATGAGGATCAAGATCATCTTGTGATGATCCCTTGTAATATGGGGTTAGCACATTATATTTTGTTCAAATGATAAATTTAATAACATTTTGTTACTTCTAAGTAAGTTCAATGACATAATGTAGGCGCTATCATTGGGTATTGGTTGCGATCAACATGAAGACGCCGGAAAACATCTATTACATGGATCCGTTGCGGGTACATCATGGTCATGAAGGGCGAAGGGATTTGGTGAATAAAATAAATGGGTAAGGGGTTAATTGTCATTTTCAAAAAAATTGATACAATTAATATATGTTAACTTATATATATACATTAATTGTCATTATATACTTTCTTTATTTTTAGGGCGATCACTTCATATCGAGGTATGAAGAATAGGAGTTCAGCTAGGAAGAAATTGGCCCAACAAAACAATTGGGTCAACGTAGAGGTATATTTATAAATTACTTTTTTATCGAAAGAGTTCAGTTAATATTTAAAGTATAACTCTAGTGATTGAAATACATTTTATATAGTGCCCGATGCAAGATCCTTCTTCAGGCTTATGTGGATTATATTTGTGTTTGTTCATAGAGGACATATTAGAATCCAACAGTACTACTCTTTCTTTGGCGGTAAGTATTTCTTATTATTGACACAATTTATAAGTTATTTCTTTTTTATTTTTCTTTGTTTAAAATATTGTTTATGAAATTAATGATAAAACTAACTTTTTATTCTAATTTTCAGTATCCTCAGAAACACTACTGCGATAAATTTCCAGACAGTAGAATCACTTCAGTTCAACAAGGATGGTGCAACTATTTTTACCACAAATTCATCGATGAACCTTGAGATTTAGTTGAATTATTGTATTTATGCACTACTTGAAATACTGATTAGGCTTTAAGATATTTTCCCTTAATTTTGTTCTTGATGTTTATGTTGTTTAGTTTGTCTAACTATTGTATTTATTGCTTTTTTGCCCATTTTGGGAAGACCGGAAAGACATTGTATTATTATTGTTTTCAATTAACGCGTAAGCCTCAGGAGTGGGTTTAAACCAAAAAATTTATGTAAATATATATATATAATTCAGGTTAAATATAATCATATTAAAAAAAATTAAAAAAAGTGTCACTTGGACGACACCACACGGAGGGGTAGTCCAAGTGCTCACTTGGACGACACTCCCTTGTGGTGTCGTCCAAGTGGTCACTTGGACTACCCCTCCGTGTAGTGTCGTCCAAGTGGCTCACTTGGACGACACTCCCGTGTGATGTCGTCCAAGTGAGCTTCACTTGGCCGACCCCTCTATTCTCTGCACTCAAAGGTGTAATCTAGTGAGTTTTGAGGGGTAGTCCAACTGGGTTTTTGTAGTAGTGTTTGTCCCTACCATACTTTCTTCATATATATGAATTACTAAATAAGTTATTTGTATAAATATAAAGTAAGTTATTAATGGTATAAATATAATATTATAATCTATTAATTAATCAATAAAATAATTAACATCACCACGTCAAATTAACAAAAACATGCTAAAAATCATCAACTGGTACAATCCTATCATCTAACCGGGTGTATATTTTTCCAAGGCCTTACTTTTCAAGGTCCAATTTTTTTCGAAAATACCCTTACCGAATCAATGAATTCGAGGTTGGAATGCTTACCCAACCTCAGATTCACTAGTTCGGTGAAATATTTAAGTTATGGGTTACAACCGAACCAATGAATTTGAGGTTGAGTATTTTTTTCAACCTTGAATTCACTGGTTCGATAAGGGTATTTTCGAAAAAAATTTAGGCCTTGGAAAGTAGGGCGTTGGAAATATTATTTACCCCTCAATTTCACTGAGAAGCTTGCTATAGCAAAAATAATATGTATATCGGCACTCTTCTATCACGAAGAAGAGAAACACTATTATCAGTACAACACAATAAATAAAGTAACCAATAGTTAAACTAATCTTCTCGATTTCATGGGAGAGGTTCAGTGAATATTGAAATAAATAGTTAAATAATAGGTTGAACTTGAAATTATTTGTTTGTTTAAATAAAGAAAACAAAATTACAGTAAAAATATAGATTGAATTAAGAAACTAAAATTATGAATATGTTTCAGAAAAATTCTTTGCAATAAAGTTGATAAATTGGAGAAGCACCTTGAGGAGGCAGAGAAAGTGAGAAACGTGTTTTATGTTTTAGGGTTAAATTGGATAAAGTGGATTGTGTTTAGAGAATTAAGGAATTAAGTTATTAAGAGGAGAAAAATAAATAGTAAATTTTGACTTCATTTTTTGATAAGGAATTCATTCATATCTGATTATGTTCAGTATTTAATCTTTTTTTTGTTAACAAACAGATTTAATAAAAAAAGTACTGAATTAATTAATTTTAAATACTTAATAGGTTTAACAAATAGACCCTAAATCGTTACTAGTGTATATATTTATCAATGTATATTTATTGTACCGGGCTAAGCCCATAGGTTATATTAGGTTATATAGGGTTCCCTATATTGTATGAATAGGTGCCTACCACTATTGTGTATACAAATAATCTCGAACAAACTAAAAGTTTAATTTAAAATAATTATCTTTTTGCATTTTCAATATACTTTTATAATATTTAGTATCATTCTTAATTATTCTAAATTTATATGTAGATGGTTGAGAGAACAACAAAAAATGAACGGTAAGGTGGTGTGTTTGGTTTGGGGAGTACACAGCGAAAATATATATAAGATATCTTCTAGTAAATAAAATATAAGAATAGATTTCTCACGATATAAATTATATTAACAATATATATGTTGCATATGTTTTGGAATAAAACATAACTGAAATAATAAATATACATATAACTAATATATATAAATTGACTTTCTGATGTGATATTAACATTATACAACATTGCGTATTTATACTAATGTTAAAGAAATGAATTGCCATTCACTGATGAAGAATGGATGTACATGAATTCCTCTCACTTCTAAAAAATTTTGTGGCATTATTATTTCTAACCACACAAATCGAGGAAAATTTAATAATTTATTGTGTTGAGGAACCAAGTTAATTTCTAGGTATGAGAATTTATTACCACTAATCTATTCCCATTACGACTGATTCTTCTCAAATTTTCTCCCCTCGAAATTGGAGCAGAATGTAGAAGAATCACATTTTTTAATTATATTTTTCCTCATTCTCTTTGATTCTCCTAGTTTATAATTATGGTACCCAAACGACAAAAGAAATATATTCTCCTTGATTGTGTTTGGATTGGGGTGAATCAGATGGAGGAGATTTTTTTTAAAATTATCCTAGGGGAAGAGAATTAGTGGGAATCAAGGAGAATATATATTATTGTTGTCTGGGTACCATAATCATAAATTAGGACAATCAGGGGAATGAGAGAAAATATAATTAAAAATGTGATTATCCTCTGATTTGGAGGGGAGAAAATTTGAGGGCAACCAATGGTAATGTGGGTGGATTAGTGGTAATGAATTCTCTTACCTAGAAAGACATTAGCAACAACAAGGACTGGAAAAATCTGGAGCAGAGAATTTTGATAAACAATTGTGGCGTTTTGTGGTTTCCTACTTCTATCGGATGTTTTGACAATCTTTATGACATTTCCATTTGTTGCTTTAATTCTGTCAATCCATTTTGTTGTAATAGAGTACCAAGTACTCAAAACATTTGCTACTTTAACTAATTGAATGCATTATCTAGCAAAAAAAAAAGAAACCAATTTTAATTTCCAAACACACTAAAATATTAAATTCTCCTCGATTTTTACTAATTCACCCCAATCTAAACACAATTATCTAAAAGCTATAACCACATCATCATCATCATCTCTAGAAGAGTAGAAGAAGGGGCAATTGTCTTCTCGAAGCTATAACCACTAATAATAAGCAGTCATTATACGTTAAGAAGTGTGTGATATTTCATATTTGGCCCTTTTAAAGTGCCCCATTGAGATATTATAATTGGTGGAAGTCAAAAAACAATATTGAAAAATAGGCAAACAAGTCAACGCCAGTCTATTATCTATTTTGACTTCTTCCAATTTTATGATTACATGTATACCTATATGTGGTTGATCTTCTCAAGTTGATTGACTTATAACCGTCTTAAATAATTTATTGGTAGAAGTATTATTACAAGTATGGCATTAGTTCACATTAGGTTATGAACATATTTTGGGCTAATTCTACTTACGACTCGTCATAATTTTGTTGTAAATAAGTTATTTATCTTTTATTTTGTTTAATTTTAAACATTTTATACAATTTATTATTCAATTATTGAAATGAATCTTCCATTTTAGGTCGATAACGTGTGGCCTTGGCCTAATGGTTATCGACTCAGCCTCTACTATTGGAGGTCCTGCTAAGTGACACCAATGCACAAATTGTCCTTGTAAGTGTGTAGCGGGTGCAACAACGGTCCCTAAATTAACAGTTCCGTAGTCGTTGACGGAAAAAGAAAACTTAAGTCTATTTTAGAGTTAAAATTAATAATCTCAAGAATATTTTGGGGCAAAGACATAAACTCAATCCTCCTATTATAGAGAGGAAGGAGGGAAGATGATACAAGCTTTAAAATAATATTATTCGTCTCAAATATTTAATAAAATTATAAAAATGCACCAAAAGTAAATCAAACCGTTAACCAGTAAAGGAATGATTAATTTAAGGACTATTGCCGCACCCGCTACACACTTGCAGGGACATTTGCGCATCGGTGCCACATACGGAGAATGCAGTGAGACAGTGACTCAATTATTAAGACCATTTTGACAATTGCTTATCAAAATCGAAGTTAAAATGAAAGAATTAAGGCAAAATAAAAGTTGATGATGATAGCACAGGTGGAAACCTTGTAAAATGGTAATTTTCACCCAAAAAACGTCAAACCGTGTTAGAAAATGAAAAGATAACATAAACGTTAGTCGCTGGACCCGACTATATAGGACCAAAGTACAACCCAATTCCACTATCTGAGACCACATTGAAAATTAGCTCTCAAATCAATTTTTTAGTTCCTATTAATGGGGGTGGAGGGAGTATGATATATAGTGGGGTATTATTACTCTAATAATATTATAAAATTCTCAAATTGAGTGTCAATGTCTTATTAAGTTTGTGCATTAAAAATTATTATTATTAGTAAACCATTAGGCATCATGTATAACTCTAAGGCAGATGTGTTTGGCTAGGTTGTGTGTTGTATTTATTTTATTAAGTTTATGAGAATTGTAATTTGTATGAACTCATTTGCTTTTACTTTATAATATATTGTACAAAATATATGTTACGTACTGATACAACGAGAACATACTTTTTTTATATGGTAGGAGATAGTTATATAGGTTGTAGATAGCTGAATGAAGTTGCATTTTGGTCAAAGATAATTACACTGTTGCAGATTAGTTTTCGAAAAGGCAAAAATGGCCAAGTTGTTACAATATAGTCCCAAAAAATGCCAATTATTGCACATTAGTTCCTTTTTTTTTGGGACCGTACTGCAACATTTGTCACATTCGAAAACTATACTGCAATACTTGTGTCACTTTCACAGACTAATATATAACATTATAATTATCAGGGACTAAAGTACAATTGTATCCCATTATATGAGACCAATCCTGCAATTAACTCATATCCTCGAGTGAAATTCTTTTGAAAACTCTATTTTTTCTCTTCCTCAATTATTATTGTTATTATTTATTTATTTATTTATTTATTTATTTATTATTATTATTATTATTATTATTATTATTATTATTATTATTATTATTATTATTATTATTATTATTATTTGTGTATGGCTACTCCACAAAACAGCTGTCCTTTATCACCTCAAGTTACTTTTGAAGATCCTTGCCGCACAAAAAGGGGCCGCCTAAATGTCCATTGGTTACAAACCAGGGTGATACCAAAATAAAAAAATTAAGGGGGTCAAGTTTAAAAAAAACAAATTAGTTAAAAAATAAAATATAATAAAAAATTATATAATTTATCTCCAAGGTACTTTGCGTTCTTTAATTTTATTGTAATCATCGATAAAATATTTTTAGCTATTTTTTTCGGTATAAATGATCAAATAGTAGTCTGAAAAGAATATATCACCCATCTTGTTTTGTATATATGTTCTGATATGGTTCACTTGTTCAATCGCTATCAAAGATACTAGAGTTGTTGGAACAAGCCGAATGAATCTATCAACAAGAGGATAAGTGATAGATTTTCCAATTGTCAAACTTAAATGACTACTAATTATCCACAAACAATAAACAAATTTTTATTAGTTAAGCTTTGTAATATTGCTCCACTAATATTAAACTAATATATCATCAAAATATAATAAACAGAATTAAAACTATTACATGCTATCAATTATCAATTAATTACAACCAATAAATAAAAAATTTATAAATAAAGAAAATTAATAAAAGTTGTCTTAATGAGTTGTTTTGAATGCTCATCAATTGGTTAGTATGGTAAGATTTTCAAGAATGTAGAAGTTAAGGTTGACTTGGGATATGCTTCTATGGAACTTAATAAGTAGGAAAAGAGGAAGCTGTTGGGATTCGAACCCAAGGAAACATGGAAATAAAGCTTGGGGGGCCAACATAGCAAGCAGCAACTTTGTTCAATGTACTAAAGCTACTTTATATAAAAGTTTTCAATAATCCATCGTGGTCCATGGCCTCCCACCCCTATTTCTGGCCCTGCTTACAATCATTCCGCCACCAAACATAAAGTTGCACTACAAAGTATCTTTGTGCAGGATGTCCAAGGAAGTGCAACCCTTCCAATTACTTTCGAGCAATGGCAACGTTTGATGAACTTGATTGCCAACTCCAACATACCTTCCACTTTTGGTCAACTGATGGGTAATCCTATTGCATTATCTTGAATTTTTTATACTGGAGCCGCGGTTCATGGTACTGGTGTTCTTAGTTGTTTGACTGCACAATTCAAGAATATTGCACCACCTATTACTTTGCCGGATGATAGTATAATGCCTTCCCTTGAAAAGGAAATGTTGTCTTATCTCCTACTCTGATACTCAATAATGTGTTATACATTCCCTTATTGATCTGCGACCTCACTTCGGTTCCTCAATTGCTCGACTTTAACTGTTGTGATAAATTACGTACTCATGATTTGTGTCCTTCTTAGAACCGAAATATGAGGATGGCTATTAGAGTAAGAAAACATAGGGGTGAGTGGACTTTAATATTTCTGTAAGGTTTTGGAGCATGCATCTCTGCTGGCTGTTTGAAAGTTTGATTTCGAGTTATGGAATAGTCGTCTAGGACACCTGAAGAAGTATGAAGATGGAAATGGAATTAAAGTTCGGAGCCTTAGGGTTTCGTTGATTAGGAAGTTTGTTGATTTCCCCAAATTGATTTGGGCTTTATTTTAGTTATGTGGGTTGTCACTCATTAATGTTTTGGCAGCCTATTAGTGGTCCGTGGGTATTATATAAACCCGACCGTGCGTGTATTTTTATTCATTCAATCAAGATTAGTTGATTAAACTAATTCTCAGAGATTGTCTCTTCTTCTCTTCTTATTGAAGAATCAATAAAGTTCTTTTCCATCTTAGCCTCGATTTTCTTGTTCTATTCCGCATTAGTTTGTTTAGTCTGTGAAATTTCTCATAGTATCAGAGCTCGATTCATAAACAAACAACATCGTTCAAAAATCTCTACAAGAATTTCGAGATGGTAGGTCCAATCGACCCTAATGAAGAATTGAAGAATCTGAAAATCAATATGCAAAATCTGCAGAATTTAATTGCAAGTCAGAATAATGGGCACAAAAATGAAAACCCATTATATTTACATAGCTCCGATCACCCTGGATTGGTTCTTGTCACCGATCCTCTAACGGAAAAGAATTACAATTCTTGGTCTCGGTCAATGACTATTACTCTCGAAGCAAGAGACAAAATGGTGTTCCTCACAGGTGAATATCCAACGCCTAAGGAGGATGATTCTACATACAAACAATGGAGAAATATTAACTCAACATTAATCTCTTGGCAACTGAATGCTATGACTCCTAATGTATCAGAGGGGTTTATATATATCAAAACTGCCAAACAACTCTGGGATAATATTGCTGTAAAGCTGGGAAAGTCCAATGCTCCAAAGATTTACAATCTAAGAAGACAGATCTATGGCTGTAGGCAAGAATCTGACTCAATTGTATCATTCTTCATCATAATTCATGCTTTGTGGGATGAATTGGAGAGCATTGAGCCCACATATGTGGAAAATGATAAAGAAAAGCTAATGCAATTCCTTATGGGGCTCAATGAAGAGTATAAGCATTCAAGAAATCAATTCTTGATCAAGATTCCTATTCCCACGGTCTCTGAAGCCTGTTCAATGATTGCTGATGTTGAAGACTCAAACTCCATGCAAAGATCTTTCACAAGTGAACACAGAACATGGCCACGAATTTCAGGAATAACTTTGTGAATGAAAGCAATAACTATACAACTCCAAGAAATAACAAGGCTCAGGGAAGCATGAAAGGCATAACACAAGGAAACAACAATGACACAGAACTGGGGATACAGTAAGACTTGGAAACAAATCTGCCTTAAAGTGATTACTGTGGAAGGAATGGGCACACAAGAGCTGGTTGCTATAAGCTTATTGGCTGGCCAAACCAAGGACAGACTGGCTCTCAGAAATCAACATTCAAGGCTAACAATGTTATTATGCAGTATTATCAAAAGAAGGACACACCTTTGAGAATGGATGGCATGAACAACACTAACAACAATGCTGATGGTCGTCAAGCACTGGTGGCTAACTATGTGCAGCAAGAGGTAGGAAAGCTGATCCAGAACAGTTACAAAAGTATACTACCTGGACAAGGAGAGCAAACATACAGTCAAGACACATCAGTGAACTTTGCAGGTTCCACAAGCTTTTCAAGGATGACATCTTTCATGAGCATGTGTTTCCATGTAAAACAACTAAAAACAGACTTGGACATCCAGATACCACCAATCCAGATTTCTCCTACATCTACACATAATGATTCCGACGTCTTTGAGGATGATGAAATTATCTGAATATGACAGGGGATCACTTGCCTAGACAATTATCTTCTAATGGAAGTGCTAGTGGTGTTTCAGGGAATGTTGTGCAAGAGGAAGGACATGAGGCTGCTCCAGCACCAATTATAACTGAGCCCACAGTTATAACTGAGCCTAGGGATGAGGCTGACACACAGGTGGTTTCAATCCAACAACCTGTCTCAACATCTTCTCAGATCAGACAGTCTTCCAGGCAAAGGCAACAGCCCAGTTGGATAAATAATTATCTAATTAATTTTATCACACAGGAGTGCTCAGCCCCTACCTATACTGCAAACTATCTATCCTTTGTAGCTAATCTCTCTAAGATAGAGGAACCACACAGTTTCAAACAAGCATATAGAGTGGGGGCAAGCTATGCAGTCAGAATTAGATGCCCTTGAGCAGAATGATACATGGGACTTGGTCCAACTCCTACAAGGTTATAAGCTTATTGGGAGCAAATGAGTTTACAAGGTGAAATGTAAGGCCAATGGGGAGGTGGAAAAATACAAGGCCAGGCTTATCGCAAAGGACTATAATCAAATAGAAGGGAGTGGACTTCTATGAGCCCCTGTTGCAAAGACTTTCACAGTCAGGTTGGTACTGGCCATTGCACCAGCAAAGGATTTGCATTGACATTTGGATATAAATAATGTCTTCTTACATGGGTTCCTAGATGAGACAGTTTATATGGTACCCCTGAGGGGTATAGCAAGGGCTAAGATGGGTTGGTTTGCAAGCTCAAAAGAAGCCTTTATGGCCTCAAACAAGTCAGTAGGCAATGAAACTTAGAGTTTACATCTAAGGTGCTTAACTATGAGTTTAAACAATTTGAGCATGATCATTGCTTGTTCGCACTGCATAAACCAGGGTGTTTACTAGTCATGATTGTTTATGTTGATGACATACTCCTGGCAAGAGATTCTCTTCCAGATATCCAAAGGATGAAGGGTTTTTTGAATGATAAATTTACTATTAAGGACCTTAGGGTTGCAAGGTTCTTTTTGGGGATTGAGATAGCTAGGGGAGCTGCAGGAATGCTTTTTCCCCAGAAGAAGTATGTTATAGATCTGGTGCAAGACTTGAAGCTGGGTAATGCTGATTGGTCTCCTGCAGATGAAAATGCAAGACTCTTTGAGGACCCTAGTGCCTATAGGAGGTTAATAGGACGTCTCTTGTACATAAATTTTACTAGGCCGGATATTACCTACTCTGTGAACACTCTTAATCAGTTCATGCAGGCACCCACCACTCAGCATTGGAATGGAGCCATTCATATAGTCAAATATCTCAAAGGGCACATAACTAAAGGTCTACATTAACCTATACAAATGATATGGTGCTAGTGCCTATTGCGATGCCGATTGGGCGACTTGTGCCCTTACTCGACGATCCATCTCTGGATACTGTGTAATGCTCGGACCATCTTTGATTTCCTGGAAATCAAAGAAGCAGTCCACTGTTTCACACACCTCCGCCGAGGCAGAGTGTCGCAGTGCGGCTAATACGGTGTGTGAACTCAAATGGTTGAGTTATCTCATGCAAGATTTGAAGATTTCAGTACACTTACCCATTGATCTCTGGTGTGATAACAAGGCTGCGATCCATATCACTCGAAAACTCCGTCTTTCACGAACGCACCAAGCATATCGAGCTTGACTGCCACCTTGTCCGACAACAGTATAAGAAGAAGTTCATCCAGCCTTTCCACATCTCCTCGAAGCAGCAGCTCGCAGATGTTTTCACCTAAACCCTCACGTCTCCTGTCCATCGTGATCTCTTATCCAAGATAAACTTGCAAGTGTGTTCATCTTGAGGGGAGGATGAAGAAGTATGGAGATGGAAATGAAATTAAAGTTCGGAGCTTTAGGGTTTCGTAAATTAGGAAGTTTGTTGATTTCCCCAAATTGATTTTGGCTTTATTTTAGTTATGTAGGCTGGCACTCATTAATGTTTTGGCAGCCTATTAGTGGTCCGTGGGTATTATATAAACCCGATTGTGCGTGTATTTTTATTCATTCAGTCAAGATTAGTTGATTAAACTAATTCTCAGAGATTGTCTCTTCTTCTCTTCTTATTGAAGAATCAATAAAGTTCTTTTCCATCCTAGCCTCGATTTTCTTGTTCTATTCCGCATTAGTTTGTTTAGTCTGTGAAATTTCTCAACACCGTAACAACAAATCTTATGATACATGTCATCGCCCTAAACAGATAGGGAATGCTTTTTGGATAATTATAATAAAAATACATATTGATTTGAGCTCATTCATTCTCACCTATGGGGTCTTTATAGTTTCTTTTCAACGTCCGGTGCTAAGTACTTTTTAACTTTGGCTAATGATCATTCATGTGTTATTTGTATTGTTTTAAGAAATGATAAGATTGAAGTAAATAATATTTTTATTAAGTTTGTGGCTATGTTAAAACACCGATTTGGGATGGACTTTGAAGTGATAATAGGACAAGATATTTTGCGTTCGAAATCTTATTTTGATGCTCAACAGAATGGCTACGTTGAATGCAAACATGGTCATTTATTTAGTATTGAACGTGCCTTAATGTTGCAATCTGGTATATTTATTGCTTTTTGGGGTGAGTGTGTTCTAGCTACTTGTTATTTGATCAATGGTACACCATCTCATTTGTAAAAATGTAAATTACCTTAAGAGATTCTTTGCGAGACATCTCCCTTGTATGATAATATCGGAGTCTTTGATTATCTTTGATATGCTTTTGATTACATTGTCATCAGGATAAATTAGCCATTCAAAGTCAATGCTATCTTTTTTTGTGATATCCTTTAGACAAGAAAGGATGGAAGTTGTATGATTTCGATACTCAGGAACTCTTTGTCTCGATGGATATTACTTTTTATGAGAATGAGTTTCTAGGTGTTTGTTCTTCTTCTAGATTGAGTTTCGCACCTAGTAGAGGAAATGACTGTTTTATCGGGGACTATGATGAGATGAATACTTCTGTTTGGGTTTGGAATAGTTTGTTTCCTCAGTTCTTGGGAATTATCAAGAGACCGAGATCACTAGTTTTGCAGGGGTGGACGAGTAGGTTATCACTTCCAGTGTCCAGCCACTAATGGATGTCAGAAGTCACCACGACCATCGTGGATGTTATTAGTCTAGAGGTGGTTCTAGGAAGGGGACAGCGATATCGTGCTCTGCTTGCACGGTTGCGAGATTTTGTTATTCAAACATTCGAGTCCCTGCCCCCTCGGTCTACTCACCATTCGCCTTCCCTGGGTATTTCATATCTTTTGGCACAGCTTTTTGAGTTATGATATATTTTCATAGTCCGCATCGTAGTTTTCTTGCTGCCATTAATGCAGGAGTTGAGCCTCGGTCCTATCGTCAGGCCTTGCTTGACCCTGGTTCGTGTGAAGGTATGCAATTAGAGATTCGTGCATAAGAGGACAGTGGGACAAGAAGTTTAGTTGATTTACCACCTGGAAAGAAAGCCTTAGGTAGTAGGTGGATCTATAAGATCAAGTACAAATATGGTAGTGTGGACCGATTGAAATCTATGTTTGTCGTTTTTGGCAATCATCATGTTGAGGGCATTCTTGGAAGTTGTCACACTCGAAGGATGGGATTTTCACTAGACGTATGTATACAAGATTTTAGTTGGGGTCTAATTTATATGAAAATTTCAATTCTATGGGTTTCTTGCGTAAAATTTTAGTTGGGTTTAGAGGCTGGGGTGTTTTAAGGGTTTGGGATTTAGAGGTTTAGAAATAACTGAAGGATTTTATTATAATTTTATAGATAATATATATAAATTGGATTGAATTTAAGTTATTGAGGTCAACAAGATGCATATATTTTCAAGTTACTTGTTCAGAAGATAAAAGATTACATTTAAAACAATCAATTTTTCAAGTAATATAGAGCTTTATAGGGGTGGAAACGAATCAAATAGTTTCCCGAATATTCGAGTTTTAATTTGAATACTTGATATTCGAATGTTGTCGAATACGGATGGAACTCGAATATGATTTTGCTATTTAAATGAAAATTTAATACGAATTTTAGTGTTTACTAATTAGATTCAAAAAGTTGCAAATAACATATATTATTAATTCATATAAAAATATGTGTATTCGAATTCGGATTTTTGTTCGAATGCCACACATCGACCTAAATTTGAATAGTTGACGAATCGTATGGAATCAAATTCGAGCTCGATTTCGGTATTTGAATCGAATACGAATTCGTTAGTGTTACAAAAATTCAAATTTGAAGATATTCAATTCGGTTCATATCCACCCCTAACTTTTACTATATGTTCCTTACTTATCGTTCCGTTAGCTTCAACTTTTGAATATTCTCATATCGAGTTTGAATAAAATATTTATTTAAATCAAATGGGACTCGAATATCAATAGAATAGTACATAATGAATTAAATCAAAAATGGATTGTAGTATTCGGAATGATTAGGATTGAAAATTTGAATATTATTGTTATAAATATTAAAAATTTGATTATATTCGAGTCTAGTGTGATTCCGTTTTGCAATGTTGGTTCAACCCTTAGAATATTAGTATTAGTATTATTATTGTTATTATTTGTATTAATTTGAATCAATTAATTTTAGGTGTTGAATGAATTTAACAAACTAACCTTAGCTAAACTTGGGTTTTTTAAACGAATATTGATAGTTTCAATTAAATTGAATATTGGCCCAATATCATAGCGCCTAATAAGCGCTATTGTACTTATCCAATCCTGCGGGCCCATTAACATCACACACAAAAGCCGTATCCAAGCACCCACTTAGATAGCGCCTAATAAAGGCTATTGTAGTTATACATGGGATATCGCTTCTGCAGTGCTATCTAAGTTTTAAGTTGCACAACGCTTTTGAAGCGCTATTGTAGCCCTCTAAATGCGATATTGTAGCCGTCGTAACTTGACGCTTTCTCCTATAGCATTTTTTGAAGCGTTATCTAATTTATGACTTTGATAGCGCTTAAAAATTAAAGCGTTTTTTCTAATTCTTTTTTTAGTTCTTATTTTTCAAAAAATTCCAAACAATAATAAGCACTATCCAAGCAGCAACTTAAATGGTATTTTAAAAAAAAGAAGCTATCTAAGTGGTATTACCTAAGTTGATATTTGTAATAGTAATATAACCCCTAAGCTTATATCTAGCTCGAGTCCATTTCTTGCCAAGTAATAACAAGAAGATTCACTATATACACCCAAATAGTGCTTTATTATACCACTAAATGACTATTTTGCCAATCCCATTTAACTTCCTCAATTACTACACTTCCAAATATGGGGGGCAGAATAGTCATTTAGTGCTACAGTAAAGCACTATTTGGGTATGTGTATAACAGATCAGCAAAATTGATCATGATAGGATAGGACTCCTTCCATTTGATATAATATAATTTGAATTTCGGTAGGGGTTATATTCTTTAATAGTTTATATAAATAATGAAATCCTATAGTTAAGCTAATAATAACTAACGACACAGTATGTGACGAGTCGATCACTGAAAAAATAACGCCTTATATAGTAAGTTGAGTTATGTATTTAGACATTATGAAAAAGTCATAGATCTACGCATACTATTAGTAATATAAAACAGTATAATTATAATAAATTATTATATGCATAATCCAATAACCAAACCTAACTAATAATGGACTTGACCATGCAAATTAAATCTTTAAATATTCTGAGCAAGTGTGTTTTAAATTAATATATTTCGATTACACAATAAAGCTTATCTTGTAATGAATTTTATAATTATATTATGGAAAACTTATAGCAAAACAATAATATCATTTACAAAAAGAATTAGCTTAGCAATATCAATTATATTATATTATTTGACTATCACATAATAACGTATTTTATAACGAAAAACAGTCGACATATAATAAAAGTATATTAACATATATACACCTAACACCTTCAAAGTTGCATGCTTAATTCCGTCATGCCTTGATAAAACAAACAAAATGGTTGTCCTATTATATTGAGACAAAGTTGTAATCCGAATTAACCACATCGCCAATCCGAATGATTATCTGTAACCACGTCTAATTAATTAAAATCTTAATCATGACAGGGCGTCTAATATTATACTTCCTCCGTCCCTAAAAGATTGTCACATTTTATCCGTCTTTGACATTCATATATATTGCATATTTATTTATTTGTGACGGCCACTTCATTTCCGCTAGGACTTGACAAATTCATCTCTCATGGCCATCTATTACAATTTACAACCATGCTTCATGCTTATTAACTTTAAACTGAGACCGACTTCAATGTCCTTCTTAACGATCTTAAAATATCCATGAATATCACCAACTTGGCCTTCGATGAGACGTAGGCAAACCCATTGCCTTGTTAGACATTTCCCACATTCAATGTATGAATGCCTCTTCTCCCTTTTACTTTTTTGGTCAACAACTCCCACTTGATCAAATTCATGATATTCGATGTTTGATGAGAACACCTCTATTCATTTAGCATAATTTTAAAAGAATGAGAGACTCTTTTACCACGTTTTTTCCTGCGTTCGCTAACCCCGGATGATACCTGCAAGACGCCTTTAGTTGCCACCTTATATAGAGTACTTGAGTTCTGACCCTGAGCAACGACCTGTGCTCCTCTTGTGACCTTCCAGGACTTGCCACCAATCGCAATTATTTATCCCTCAGCATCCAATTTACTTACTGAAATAAGATTACCTGTCAATTTGGGTACATGTCTGACCTTCGTAATATTTCATACATAGCCCTTTGATAACCTCAAATCCACAACGCTTATACCACAAACATCTAGGATCCTTCCATCTACAAGATGAACCTTTCCAAGATTTTCAGTAACATAATTTCTCATTATGCCATAATAACCAGTGATATGATATGACGTACTAGAATTCAACACCCAAGAGTCAATCAAACTCACCTCAATCGCCAAAAGAGCATCTTCCATGCTTACAACATTGATCTCCTTTCCAATGCAGTTTTACTTTATATCACCCTTATTACCACAATTCCAGCACTCAATTGTCCGTGCGAATCTACCCTTACATGTCTTACCTCCATGGATATTCCTCATACTTTTATCACCTATAAACAATGCAGCCCTAAACTCACCTCACTTGATTCATTCCTCTAGCTTTCTTCATCCAGAAATTTACTCACAACTTCCTTGAAATTTAGTGGTTCTTTCCCAGTGGAATGACTCACTGAAGCCCTCATGGGTTTCCAACTATTTGGCAAAGATGCCAAAGTAATCAAAGCCTTCCATTCGTCACCAACCACAAACCTCGCCGTTACTAGTTTATTAATCAAGTTTTTCATATTGTTCAAGTGTGTGTTCACAGAATTATTCTCAACCATACGCATATTAAAGAGATTATTCATAAGAGATACCTTGTCGTGGTCTCGTTCGCCACAATGTGAGCCGCATTTGGAGAAAGCTTCAAACGAACTTCCCCCAGAACTTTCTGGTATAGTCTCTTCCACTTCTCCTCACTCATCTCTTTCGGCTTCCCAGATAAAGGTTCAGCCAGATCCTTCGTGTACAGATATCCTCAATCTTCAACTTCCACAGGGAAAAAATTAGTGTCATCGAACAACTTCTTCACCCATATTATCCTTTCTGATAGATCAAACCTCTCTCCGATACCAATTGATAAGAATCTGTACCGTTGTAATATTAATTAAAGCATCCAAAAATTAATTTAACAACTAGATCCCGCCCAGGATGACGCCCCACTAATCAGACTATAATAAACAAAAGAAAGAACTTGAGTAAACAATAAACGACACAAGAATTTATATAAGTTCACCCTCAATGTGAGAGGCTATGTCCTATTGTTGATCTAGATTCCACAGATAAACACCGGAAGAATTGTTACAAGGACTCATGACCATATTCATAAGTCTTTCTATTAGGTGTTCTTCTCATACTAATTACAAGCCTTACAAATATCTCTCAAGATTCTCTTTTTATGACTCTCTATTTGAGGTACTATGTATACTGCAAAATAACATTGAGCATAGAGGCTATATCTATGGACTACACTCGATATTAGGTCTAATCCTAAAAGAAAATACGTGTCCATCAAGAAAATAACTTTCTTTTCTTGTACTATAATTATTTCCTTAATCGAATAATTATAAAAGCCCGTTAGCAGGGGCGGAAGGAGGGGGGCGGGGGGGCATGGCCCACCCTAAGTTTTGGTGAAAATACATGTGTAGTAGATGTAAATAATAGACAAAACACTGAATCATGCATATCAATTTAACTTTTTTTTAAATAGTTAATAATATTAGCTATGATGCACAATCAATGCATATGTATGTTAATATTATATTTAGTTAATATTCGTTTACTCAAAAAATAAGGACTCAATAAATTTATTCAATGTTTTAAATTAGATCAATAACAAATTCGAGTAGTTAAATGAATTTAATTGTTATATTTTTTTAAAAGCGTTAAAAACTGAGATATAAAATAATTTTATCTCCTATGATTAAATATATTTCTATAATGAAATTATAGTTTGATAACTACCAACTACAATATACTGATAAGTGAAAAAATAACTACCGCCCGTTACAACAACAAAAGTTTAAAAATAAGAAAGTATTATGTGTATTTTATTTAAAACAACTACAATATAATGTCGTATTTTGTTTAACTAAATAAATCTATTTTTGTTCCAACTTGGCCCCCCTGAGTTTTATCCTGGTTTCCCCCCTGCCAGTTAGAAAATCTATTTTCCGCCAGCTGTGCTAATCATGCAGCCATGGGCTCACTCTGACGAGAGTTGTCTTGAGTCTGCCCCAGCGGCTCACACTAACGAGAGCTGTCCTAATTCTGCCTCATGGTCTGCTCAGCATATATGGCTTCGCAACTCAACATGTTATCACTTCCACTGTCGAGGCATTAAGGAATACCCGCAGCCACCAGGACATTCGTGGATATTACTACCCCAGAGGTGGTTCTAGGAAGGGGACAACGTAATTGTTCTTCACATGCACGGTTACGAACTTCTTTTCTTCAGACGGTGTTTCATTTGAGTCTCTCCCCCCTCGGTCTACTCACCATTCACCTTCCTTACGTATTTTGTATACTTTGACATAGTGTTTGAGCTATGATATATTCTCTCGCCCTTATCGTGGTTTTCTTACTGCTATTACTGTAGGACCGTCAAGCCTTGCATGACCCTGGTTGGTGTGAAGCTATGTAATCAGAGAGTCATGTAGTAAAGGACAGTGGGAGATGGAGTTTAGTTCATTTAACACCTGAAAAGAATGGCTTATGTAGTAGGTGGGTCTACAAGATCAAGTTCAAATCAGATGGTAGTGTGGGCCGGTTGAAATCTAGGCTTGTTGTTTTTCAAAATTATCAGGTTGAGGGCATTGATTATTCATATACCTTTGCACCGGTAGGGAAGATGACTACAGAACGGTCATTCTTGGAAGTTGTCACATTCCAAGGATGAAATTTTCACTAGATGTATGTTACACAAGATGGGACCATTATTGCCTCACTTGTTCCCACAGCTTGCAGACATTTTCACTAAGGTACTGGCAAACAATAGTTTGATGCGGTCCTTCGCAAGTTCACGTTTATGGCCTTCATGTTACAACTTGAGGGAAGATGTTAGGCAGACATAATTATGGCTAGGTTATACTTATATGTTGTATTTATTTGACTAAGTTTATGGGCATTGTACAATGAGCCTATTAGGTTTTACTCTATAATGGTTTTACTCTATAGTATAAATATTGTACAAAATATATTTTATAGATTCAAAGGAAACATCTCTCTACAATAATCACGTTAAGTAAAGTATTGATATTGGGATTGATTACATTCTCAGCTGAGGGGTGTTTTAAATATAGTTCCTCTATTTCAAGGAGCTACGAAATAATACGTGAGTTGGAGTCACCTTCAGACCGGAAGAGAAACTTCTTTATTTGAACAACGGTTAGAAAAGACAAAGTTATTTTTTTGGAGCTTAGGCGCCCATTTATTTTGTTTAGAATGTAATTTCAATATCTTATCGTATAACTATTTGTAACTTCTATTATTTGATAAAAAATGTAATGTATAGACTAATTAATAACTAATGCGGTAATGGATAAATATAATCGATTTTTTTTCAAATGTGTCCGGGGTTGTCAACAACATACTAGATGATTGTTATTGTTAGACCGTTATTTGGATAATACAAGTACCCACGTACATGACTTCTTAGCACTGGCGGATGAAATATATACTAAGATACATTATTATGATTTTCCTACTAGTTTTAAAGCGTTATTTTACTATTATTATAGGTAAGATAGCGTTTTAAAAGTGTTACTAAAGCATCACACTTGCATAGCATTTATTTTCGCATAATACTTTTGTATGAGCTATCTAAACTATTATTATTGTAGTAAAAATAGCTCTTATATGCACACTATTAATAATATAAAACAGTACAACTATTATATGCATAATCCAATAACCGAACCTACCTAATAAAAATGGACTTGACCATGCAAATTAAAACCTTTAAATATTATGAGCAAGTGTCTTTTAAATAAATATTATTCGATTACACAACGAACCTTGTCTTTTAATGAATTTTATAATTATATTATGAAAAATTTATATCAATATAATTATCTCATTCTAAAAAAAATTAGCTTAGCAATATGAATTATATTATTTGACTCTACCATAACGTATTTTATAACAAAATATATTCGACATATAATAAAAGTATATTAACATATATACACCTTCAAAGTTGCATGCTTATTATTTCCGTCATGCCTTGATAAACAAACAAAATGGTTGTCCTAATAGATTGAGACAAATTAAAGTTGTAATCCATTAGCCACATCACCAATCCGAATGATTATCTGTAACCACGTCTAATTAAAATATTAATCTTTGACATTAATATTGCATAATATTTAATTTATTTGTGACGGCCACTTCGATCATTTCGGCTAGGACTTGAAAATTCATCACCTATGGGCCATGGCCACCTATACAACCATGCTTCATGCTTATTTAACTTAAATTATTACTCCCTCCGTTCTTAAAAAAATATTACATTTTGACTTTTGTAGGTCTAACATAACAAAATATAACCATAAATTTCAATTAAACTATATAATTATAGTTTTGTAGGACCTTATATTATTAGATTCGTTTCAATATATATTTTTAAAATATTAATTTTTATAATTTTTTCGCATGTAGAATAATAGATATTTATCTTTTAAATCAAATCATTTTTTATTGACCACCAAAAATAAAAATGTGATAGGAATGGAGAGAGTAGTTAATTTATTATGTTATTAATTCATTACCTTAATTTGTTTTTTTTGTGGTTATCCAGAGTTCAAATATTTTGGTGAAAATCCGTACGGTATCCATTTGCTTGTTCTGTCGCTCTAAGGCTGACGTACCTTCATTCAAATTATTAGAAATGCAAATTATTATAGGTGCAAATTGTTCTTATCGTATACGGAGTATAACAGAATTAGGTCTGTAAACGGATCGAATTATATCAAAATTAAATATGTTTGAGTTCGGTCCGCACGGGAGCCGCACCTACGTGCGATCCTGTCCGAAAATTGCGGACGGAAAATTTTCCCGTTTGGGTTTGAGTTTGCATGTATTTTTTGAGTATATAGTTCGATTTGATTTGCATAACGTGTGCGCACCGTGCGACAAACGTTCGGTCCGCACCATATTTTTAAACTTCCTAATATTTTTCCAACTGTAACTGAAATGAATGGGGGGGTTAGAATCCGACAATTCTTGGCCGATGAGATTTTGAGAGAGTGAGAATCGACAGAGAGAACGCAGCACTGTAGGAGGGAGAAGAGAATCGTCCGATGAGATGAGATTTTCAGAGAGTGAAGGTGAGGTCAGAGGTGAGGCGTGAGAATGTGAGTGTGTAATGTGTAATGGACCGATCGGATCGAAATATAGTGGATCAGATTTTATAGTGACCAATGAGACCGAATTATTTTCGCATCGTGCTGTCCGATCGGTCAAACATCCAATTTTTTCGTTTGGGTTTGAGTTTGCATATGCGCACCGAGCCACGAATCGAACTTTTTCAAGTCGAACAATGCGAATCAAGTCGAACTTTTTACATTCGCTCATAGCCCTAATCAGAATTGAAAGGAAGTAAATAAAAATTAAATAAAATTAGATTGAATTACTTGGTTTGGTAATTAGAAATAAATTTTGTATTTTTTAGTTAATTTAATTATTCCATTTGATGTAATATCCATTACCCCTAAATTACAGGTAGTTATCCATTACTTAAAATGAAATAATCTAATGAGAAAAAATAATGTAAGAAACTTACAGGGAAATCGGAACTGTAAAGTGTAAACTATTACACATGTGAAAAACGAAAACAGCATGTAAATCATTACAAACAATAGTCAAATCGTGTGCAACACATTCGCGTTAAAACAGATTCGGCCTCTTCCCTTGATGCTTCAAAAATCGTGAAACTGATCGTCTCCCAAGAGCAAATGACCCCCAAATCAAACTCGAATATCAATAGAATAGTACATATCGAATCTAATCCAAAATTGATTTTAGTATTCCGAAGTAATTCGATTACAAATTTGAATATTATTGTTATAGATACTAAAATTTGTTTATATTCGAGTGTAATTTGGTTCAGTGCTGCGATGCTCGTCACCAACCCTTTGAATATTAGTATTGTTATTATTTTTATTATTTGAATGTATTAATTTTAGGTGTTTAATGAATTTAAAGAACTAGTCATAGTTAAAATTGGGATATTTTTAACGGATATGGATAGTTTCAATTCAGTAGGATGTTGGCCCATATGTTCATCGAGTACTTGTCCAATCCTACGAACCCATTAACACTAGACACAAAAGCGTTATCCATGTACCTACTTAATAAATGCTATTGTAGCTATACATGAGATAGCGCTTCTAAAGTGCTATCAAAATTTTAAGTTACACAACGCTCTTGAAGCGCTATTGTAGCTGTCGTAACCGTTTTTCCTATATCATTTCTTTTGAAGCGCTGTATGAGTTATAGCTTAGACAGATTGATGATCGGACCCCTTCTGATCCATGTTATTTGAATTTTCGTAGGTGTTATATTATTCTATAGTTTATAAATAATTATTTTATAGTTCATAAATAATGAAGTCCTATAGCTAAGGCAACAATAATTAACAACACAGTATGCGACGACCACTGAAAAAATGATTGGAATCCACAATAATGTGTTAGGACTAATCCACGTGCAGAGCCACCAGAATTTCACTATAATGGTTTGGAACAGATTAAAAATGATCAATATGATCTTAGATGAATAGAAACTAGGAAATCTATTCTATACGTTTAAGTCTCATACCCAGTTGTACGAACAAGTTTCCTATTTATAAGTAATCAGGAAAACCTAAGAAAACTATGAGAGAAAGCCCGAAGCCCATCAGAAGACCTACTTGCGCTGCTTCTTCAAAGTCGCATCGGGACATCTTGGCCCGACTTTACCCCTGATTTTCTCTTCAGCAATCACGCCGACAAATGGCTGCTTCCGTGCTTCACTTCGCCAACAACAGATTCAAGGCATCTTTCAACAATGCCTATTATTGAATTTTTGATACATGAGCCACGGTTCATGCTACAGGTGCTCTTGGTTGTTTGACTAAACAATTCAAAAATATTGCACCACCTATTACTTTAGCAAATGGTAGTATAGTGTCTTCGCCTCGGAAAGGAAATGTTGTCTTATCTCATACTCTAACATTGCATAATGTGTTATATTTTCCTTTATTGACCTGCAACCTCATTTTGGTTCCTCGTTGTTCGACTTTGATTATTATGATATATTGCATACTCATGATTTGGGTTCTTGTGAGGACCAAAATATGATAATGGTGCTTAGAGTAGGTAAACAGAGAGGGTGAACTCTACTATTTCTGTAAGGTTTCGGAGCATGGATCTCTATTGGCTGATCAAAAGTCTGATTTGGACTTATGGCATAGTCGACAAGGACATCCTTCCAAGGCAGTTTTAAAAGTGTTGCCTTTTATTAGTCATACTTCTTTTATTTTGAATAAGTCTTGTGATGCATGCCATCGCCCTAAACATACACGGAATGTTTTTTTGGAAAATTATAATAGAGATACACGTTGTTTTGAACTCATTCATTCTGACTTACGAGGTCCTTATAGATTCTTTTCATCGTCTCACTTATGCGGTCCTTATAGTTTCTCTTCATCTTATTTAGCTGATGATCATTCTCGTGCTATTTAGGTTGTTTTAAGAATGATAAGACTGAAGTGAATAATGTTTTCATTAAGTTTGTTTCTATTGTAAAATACCAATTTGGGATTGATGAGTGTCGGGTCTGAAGGGATAAGGGGACATGATTTTTGCGTTTGAAATCCTATTTTCATACTCAACAAAATGGGCCGGTTGAACAAAAAGATCGTCACATTCTTTATGTTGCACGTGCTTTTTGGGGGTGAGTGTGTGCTAGCTGCTTGTTATTTGATTAATCGTACACCATCTCGTCTGTTAAAATTTAAATCACCTTATCAGATTGTTTTTGGCATATCTCTCTCATAAGAAAATAACAAAGTCTTTGATTGTCTTTGCTGTGCTTTTGATTTATATTGTCGTAAGGATAAATTTTCCAGTCAAAGTTGACGATGTCTTCTTGTCAGATATCGTTAGACAAGAAAGGGTGGAAGTTGTATGATTTAGATACTCGGGAACACTTTGTCTTGAGGGATGTTACTTTTTATGAGAAGGAGCTTCCAGGTGTTTGTTCTTCTTCTAGATTGAGTTTCGCACTAAGTAATGGAAATGACTATTTTATCGGGGATGATGATGAGATGAATTCTTATGTTTCGATGTGGGAGAGTTTGTTTCCTCAGTTCCTTGGAATTCTCAGGAAACCGAGATTACTACTTTTACAGGGGCGGACGAGTAGGTTATTACTTCCATTGCCCAGCCACTAATGGATGTCCAAAGCCACCATGACCGTCATGGATGTTACTAATAGTTCTCCGCCGACACGGTTGCGAGATTTTGTTCTTCAGACAGTGTTTTATTCGAGTCCCTCCCCCCTTAGTCTACTCACCATTTACCTTTCTTAGGTATTTCGTATACTTTGACACAGTTTTTGAGTTATGATATATTCTCTCGTCCGTATCGTGGCTTTCTTATTGCTATTAATGCAGGACCGTAAGGCCTTGCATGACCCTAGTTGGTGTGAACCTATGCAATCAGAGATTCGTGCATTAAAGGATAGTGGGACACGGATTTTGGTTGATTTACCACCTGGAAAGATAGCCTTAGGAGTAGGTGGGTCTACAAGATCAAGTACAAATCAAATGGTAGTGTGGATCGGTCGAAATCTTGCTTTGTTGTTTTTTAGTAATCAACAGGTCGAGGGCATTGATGATTCATATACCTTTACACCGGTGGCGTAGATGACTACAAAATGGTCATTCCTAAAAGTTGCCTCACTCAAAGGATGGGATTTACCCTAGATGGATGTTATACTGGATGGGACCATTGTCGCTTCACTTGTTCTCACTACTTCACAGCTTGCAGACATTTTCACTAAGCCATTCGGCAAACAACACTTCAATGGGCTCATTCACATACAAGTTAGGCATTTGTGGCCTTCATGCCCTAACTTGAGGGATGGTGTTAGGCAGGCGTATTTGTGGCTAGCTTATACTTATGTGTTGTATTTATTGTATTAAGTTTATGGGCATTGTAAAACATGAGCCCATTAGGTTTTACTTTATAATATATATTATACAATATTTATTTTACTGATTCAAGAGAAACATTTTTCTTTACAATAATCATGGTTAGTAGCTTAGTGACATTGGAACTGATTAGATTCTTAGCAGCGGAGCATCTTAAAAAATACTTCCTTTACTCTTAAAGGCTGCCAGCAAATAATACGTGGATTGGACTCACCTCGAGGGAAAGAAAAGCTTTTGGGCAGCTATCAGAAAAGATAAAGTTGTTTATTTGGAGCTTAGAAACACATCTATATTTTTTAGAATGTAATTTCAGTTTCTTATTGTACAACTATTTGCAACTTCTTTGATTTGATTAAAAAAAAACGTAACATATAGACTAATTAATAATTAATGCGCGTAGTAATGCTATATATACCAGATGATTGTTATTGTTAGACCGTTATCCGTATAATACAAGTACCCACATACAAGACTTCTTAATAGTGGCGGATAAAATATATAATGAAATAAGATAATGATTTTCCTACTAGTTCTAATGTAAGTATATCACTACTACATAAAAGGTCTTCAATAGCTTTTTTTGTTTTCATAGCGTTTTAAGCGTTATATAAGCTAACGTTATTTTGTTGCTATTGTAGTTAAGATACGTTTCAAAAGTGCTATTGAAGTATCACACTTACATAGCATTTTTCCTACATAACGCTTTCTATGAGCTATCTAAGCTACCGCTATCGTAGTAAACATAGCGCTTCAAAATTAGTATTTAAGTGTCACACTTGTATATTGCTTTATATGAGGTATTGAAGCATCGTCTTGCATAGCACTTTATATATGTTGTTGAAGCTAAATGTTGGAGAGTAAGCTTGTATATCATTTTTTATGAGTTGTTGGAGTGTAACACATGTATAGAACATGCATATGAGTTAAAGTAGTTTGATACTTATGTAGCGCTTAATAAGCTCTTTCTAAAATAAAATTACCTAACGCTAAATTAAGAGCTATAGAACATAAGTTAATAATTTTTTACAATTTCTTATTGATTTTTTTATATATTTGTATAGAAAAAATTAATTCATCAATATTTTTATTTATCATAGTCTGAATATAACCCCTAAGCTTATATCCAGCTCAACTCATATCTTGCCAAATTATTCTATAGACGTTGGCATTATTCATAGAAGATAACTAAACTGATGATCGGACCCCTAGTATATTCTTTTAAAGTTTATAAATAGTGAAATCTAGTTAAGGTAATACTTCCTCCGTTCTTAATTAGTTGTCTTTTTAACTATTTTTTTGTTTCAAAATGTTTGTCTTCCTAGAATTCCAATGCATATTTCATCAACTTTTTCCTCTTTTAGCGCTAATAAATGTCATTAGATATCAATGGTCAATTTAATTTTCATTGGATGAAGTTTAATGGAGTATTTAATTCTCATTGGATGAAGTTTAATGGAGTATTAATTCTCATTGAAATTTGTTGAAGAATTGTAAAAATATTTAATTGATTTGTTTCATTAATGATGATTGAGGTAACATGCATCATCTCAATAAATGATTTTATTGAGACTTGAAGTGATGATGAAATTGAAGGAACAATCAATTAATAGAAAGTTCGTTGTCTTTGTTTATTCAATCAAATTTATTGCTACAATAATTAATTCTCTATTAAAGGACAAATAGATAAATTTATATGATTTCTTAATCAACGTGTTGAAGGCTAGAAAGACAACTAATTAAGAACGGATGGAGTAATAACTAATAACACAATATGCGACGACCACAAAAAATAATGGGAATCCTCAACGCCTAATATGGTAAGTTCTGTATTTAGACATTATCAAAAAGTCCTAAATCTACGCACACTAGTTATATAAAACAGTATAATTATTATATGAAAATTCCAATAACCGAACCTACCTAATAAAATGGACTTGACCATGCAAATTAAAATCTTTAAATACTGTGAGCAAGTGTCTTTTAAATAAATATTTTTTGATTATACAACAAATCTTATCTTTTAAAGAATTTTATAATTATATTATGAAAACCTTACAGCATAATAACAATATCATTTAAAAAAATTAGCTTAGCGATTTCAATGAGATAATGAATGAAATGGTCCGAGTTCATGTGTGCAAATTGCATTTTAGTCCCTATAAAAATTTGGTATTGTGCAATGTAATAGTGCCTCATATTGGTGTAAAATGTGCAGTTTAGTCCCTCTCTTGACGGAGAGACGGAAAGAGAATTAAAGTGCACCTCTTCTACCAATATCAGGGACTTAAAGCCGATGGCTCAATAGCCTAGTGGCATCCGGCCCAACCTTTCATGTAAGAGGTCATGGGTTCGAACCTTGTTGGAGACATATTTGTCTCATATTATACTCTAACTTTCTATTAGTTAGCAATTTCTGTATTCATGTTTGTAATATCATTGTAGTCACAATTCATCGCTAATTATCAAAAAAAAAAAAAAAAAGTTTTGAAAAAAAATTACGGTCCTATTTCCGTCAAAATTTAACATCTCCATAACAAATGGGACTAAACTGCACCTAATATGCCAATATCAGATACCATTTGTACAGACCATACATTTACTAAGACTAAGTATAATCTCTACATATTATCTGAGACAATTTTAGCAGTTTCTCCGATATCAATTGTATTATTTGACTACGACATGAAGTATTTTATACTAAAAAACATTCGACGTATAATGAAAGTATATTAACATATATACACCTTCAAAGTTGCATGCTTAATTCCTTCATGCCTTGATAAACAAACAAAATGGTTGCCCTAATAAATCAAGACAAAGTTTGTAGTCCGAATTAACCACAATCTGAACGATTATTTGTAACCACGTCTAATTAAAATATTAATTATGACATGGTCTATTATAATATATTATTTGCCCCTCTTTGACATTAATATTGCATATTATTTAATTTATTTGTGACGGCCACTTCATTTCGGCTAAGACTTGACAAATTCATCACGCATAAACCTATTACAACCATGCTTATTCATGCTTCTTAAAAAATGGTTGAATTACAATTTTAACGATTCCATCATCTCTTACAGCAAAATATCGCAAGGAGGGTGAATCTTTGAATCTGTGTCAGATAATCAGGGGACTTGAGCTAACTTGTTAGCAACTTTTACACTAAATTCTACCTTACAGAAAATCCGAATCCATGAAATATAGAAAAAATAAAATGTGATGCTACACACCTGAATTTCATTACCACTAAACATGTCTCTCTGAGAATTTATCCATCTTTCACTTATGAGTTTATATGGGTCAAATAATTAAATTACTGTAAATTATATCAATATCTCTTGCTCTAGCGTACGTGTACTTCATTCAAATTATTATATGTGCAGAGTTAATCGAATAATTCAATGAGAAAAGGCTCTGGCTAGTGAATAAAAGGTTCTGGATTCAAAACTCACTTCATCGCTAATTTATAAAAAAAGAAAAAATTATTATATGTACAAATCATTCTTATTAGATATATCGCTTTATCTTGTAAATGGCCACATCAATTAACTATGTTTATAAACATTAATTTTTTTGTAGATTATTGTGTTTTAAAACTTCTCTATATATCAATCACTTATATTTTTCAAAATATAATTTAATCGGTCTCGCGAATTAGTTGTTTTTGTTAAGAGTCTATGGAGTTCCACTCTAAAACCAATTGGCGATAGAGGAGTAACTAGTCTATGGGGTTCCAGTCTTGACTCTTAACATGGTATCATGAGCCAACCTCAAGCTAATGAGGCACGTGTAACCCCGCCGATGTTGTTCCGTCAAATAATATCGGCGAGGATTATTCCGCCGCGATTGGGTTACACGTGAGGGGAAGTGTTAAGATGCACATCCTACATAGGAAGTCGATGTCCTCCCGGGTCAATATATAAGACCATGAGCTACTCCCTCTATTACCAATTAGTTTTAAAGTGGAACCTCATAGACTCTTAATAGTTTTGCTAATCGCATGTTAGGAGGTATTTTTTCAAACTTGAAATTGTGGTGCTTTATTTCAAATTATTCTTTTTACTTTATCCCAAGATATATTTAATCAAATGACCAAAATAACTGTATTAATACTCATAACATAATGATATTACAAATTTTAAAAGGCTAATTAACAATTTGCCCTATTCTATCATTTTAGTTTTAATGTGCCCTTATACTTTTGATCGTTTCTAAGTGCCCCTAAAACTCTTCAAACCCGTTTTTTTCATCAAATTAGACGACATGACTATGTTACCCCTGTTACTATTCGAAAGTATATGGGCAATATTAAAAACTATTACATAATTAAAATTAAACCTCCACCCCTTCTTTTAATGTTTGTAATTCTTAGTTTTCGTACTCAAATTTCCTAATATGCTAATTGCATGTGAATTTGGGTTGAAGCAAGGGTTGGGGTGGGGGTTTATTTAATTATGTAAAAGTTTTTAATATTACCCCTATGCTTTTGAATAATAATGTGGGTAACATAGTCATTTTGTCTGATTTAATGAAAAAACATGTTTGAGAAGGCTTAGGTGCAGTTAGAAATAATAAAATGTATATGACTCATTAAAACTAAAATTGTAGTATAAGGGGCAAATTGTAATTAGCCAATTTTTAATACATTTCATAAATTATAAAAAGAAGTCGGATTCTCCAATATGTATCTAGTTTAAATCAAAATAACAATATGATGATGGGTCTATTTGGAATTATCGTGGATCTGTCCCCCTACTTATCTAGGTAGTTGGCTAGCTATCACTCGTTTAGGTACTTGAAATAAAGTCATAGATGAATATAATAAGTATCATGTAATGAAACAAATGATTGGGTGTAGTTTTAACGTTTAGATGATCATTGGAAATAAGAGAGGATGTTGTTTTAGAAATTTAGTATGGAGAATTTTTATCTTTTAATCGGTTTTAAATTTTTCGAGATATGCTTTTACTTTTTAGTTACTTTGTATATACCTAATATATAGAAAACTTAGAAAAATTAGAAAAATAAATTGTCATGAAAATATTTGAAAAAAAATAAATTTAATTATATTAATTTTATATTTTTCGAGAGGACAATGAAAAATATTTTGTGATTACATTAAGTTTAATATAAATTTCCAAAAGTATATTAATTTGAAATGGAGGACTATTATTATACTCCTTCTGTGTTTCTTTTTTCTTTTTTTTTTTGGATAACGAGCGATATATTAAAATTTCGAGACGGGAAAAATCCAAACTGTTACACAAACCAACCTGAACACTAAACTACTAATATTGGACCAAGTCTACAAGAGCATCAGCTCGACTCAGCCCATAAGATAAGGGTAATGGCGGCCCATGATCAACCTGAGCACAAAACCATCCCCTAAATATTCCTACCTTAGAATTCTAGGCTTCATTACTTTCATTCTCCACCGGATACAAGAAGCTTTGGGGTTGTTGATAGTTTCATTTCTGTGTTTCTTAAGATAGTATTTTTTAAAACTTTTTAAGGGTAAGTAGACACGACTTAAATGAAAATATCTCTAATTCTATATGTGTAAAAGTTATAAAAAGATGATATTTCAAAAATATATATTGATATGATTCTAACAAGATTCAACATGACTATATTATTTTTTATCGACTAATAAAAATTAGTGATCAAATTTTGATTACACGAATTCCAAACAACAAATTAAAAAAAACAGAGAGTAGTATTACCAATATATTCCATCCACAGGTGGACTATTTACCTAATTGTCCATGGGAAAGTATTTTTGTGTTTAGTGCAAATTTTTATACCTCTGACTTTAATGTATTGGTGGTGATTATTGCATGATAGTTGGTGACAATAAAAACCTTCATTATTGTACATGAAACCTATTTTTATAATTTAATGTGTTTGCCTATTGTCTTCTTGATTGTTTAGGCTTTAATTATTTTAAAACTATTCTCACATATTAATTGATTATGTTATACTATGAATTTAGTCATATTTTGTACTCCCTCCCCGTCCCTAAAAGATTGTCGCATTTTGACTTTTGGTGGTCAACAAAACACGATTTAAAATATAAATATCTATTATTTTACATATGGAAAAATTATAAAAAGTTAATATTTCAAAAATATATATTGAGACGAATCTAATGAAGGTCCCACAAGACTATATTATTCGTTAAATGGGAATTCATGATCGAATTTTGTAATATTTGACTAACAAAAGTCAAAATGTGACAATTTTTAGAGACGGAGGAAGTATCACTTACTGCACATAATCAATTATTCCATTAAGATTATTCAAAACAAATCAAGTCTAAGGCGAATAGTATATAGTTCGTTGACCACCTAATCTAGTTGAGATTTATCTAGTGATGATACGTTTCCATATTTACTCACAAAATTAATGACCAAATTTTCTTTATTGAAATCCAAATCTAATTATCGTTTTGTGTCAAGATTACACCATTTAGGTCAAGATCATTAATTTCAAACAACACAAAAATAAAAATAAGAGTCAACTTTGTAAGTTAGCAATAAATTATGAGTACAATGGTATTACAAAAAATCAATATATAAATTTTTAACTAATAGATAATTAGGAGTCAATCGAATAGCCTAGTGGAAAAGGCTCTTGCTAGTGATCAGAATGTCCTGGGTTCGAAACTCATCTCATCGCTAATTTACAAAAAAAAAAGACTAATAGATAATTAGAGTAAAATAAGAGACAAATTTATCTCGAACAGAATTTAAACCCAAGGCCTCATATGCCACTAGACTATAGAGTCACCGACAATATACATAATCTTTAATGGTGTATTTGGATCAGGGTGAATCAGAAGCGAATTAGTGAAAATCAAGGAGAATATATTTTATTATTGTTTGGGTACCATAATTATAAACTAAAAAAATCAGAGAAAAAAAGGTAAAATATAAAATATAATTTTATCCATGCTTTTCCGATTTGGAGGGGAGAAAATTTAAACAGAATTAGTGCTAATGGGAATTAGTGATAGTGAATTTTCCTATCTAAAAATCAATTTTAATTTTTAAACAAAAAATTATCAAAATTCCCTCGATTCCTCCCGATTCACCCATCCAAATACATGAAAACCATGCCATACAATTAATGCAAGCCTCACAACAAAGACGCAGTCTAAATGCCATTCATGCTGGCAAGCACACTGACAAAACTTGGTCGGCCCTATCAAACAAATGAAAAAGAAGATTTTTCCGTAGTAAAAGCGTATATAGGAACTTTGAAAATGGCACAAAAAGCACTAGTCAACCATATTATAGCCGTCCCAAGAATTCAAATACCGTGTATAACAATTTTCTCAATCAAACCAATACAATAGTAGCTAGCACTAGAGAAAAGGTATGTGGTTGATATGGCCCAGCTAGTAAAGAGCTAGAATATTAAGTATTTAAACTTTCGTGTTTTTATATATCGTGAGTTCAACTCATTTAAAGATCACAGTTATGTTGAAGTAATTAAAAGCCAAGCTCAAGTCCCCTCATCAACTGTCGATGACTCGATAACCTAGTGATATTTGATCCAACTTCCATTTAGGAGATCTTGGGTTCAAATCTTATCTCATATTTCATTCTAACTCTCTATTAATTAGTAATTTCTGTATTCGTTATTTGTAATACTATTGCACTCACACTTTCATAGCTGAATTACGAAAAAAAAAAAAAATGTCTCCTCATCAGCTGCAGGCACATCAGTGATTTACCTCCTTCATTATTTTTTTTCCGGGGTGCATATATGTGGCCGTTAGGATGATAATTTCATCCTTTTATTAGAGAAAAATATATACCAAAAGATTAGTTTCCTAATTTTTTTAAAACAATTTTTTTTCATAATTCTATAAGAAAAACAAGTATATATTTTTCCAAACTTATTTAATACATCATTAAATTGTTTTATACCGAGTATATTTTATTTATTTGTCTGGTTCAATTCATACGTTCATACCACCTATAAATTTCCCACACATTCAACTATAAATTCAACATTTTATTTGCAACTCTTACAGCAAATAATGTCGTCTTGTCCCAAAATTATTGTCACCTTGAATGAGGAACAACAAAACCCTACCATGTTAACAACACCATTGGTTTCAAAAACGGCAACATTTCAAGAACAAGTTGGAAGTGTAGAGACAACAACACATCTATCTCTTGCAATAACAGAGGCTAAACGCATTTCCGACATTGCTCTACCTATGATCTTCACCGGCTTGATTCTTTATTGTCGTTCCATGATTTCAATGATGTTTCTTGGCCGGCTTGGCGAGCTTTCACTAGCCGGTGGTGCATTAGCAATGGGGTTCGCTAACATCACCGGCTACTCGATTCTTTCGGGTTTAGCAATGGGGATGGAACCCATTTGTGGTCAGGCTTTTGGTGCCAAGAAGTTTAAGCTTCTAGGACTAAGCTTGCAAAGGACAACGCTTTTGCTTCTGTTCACCTCAATCCCAATTGGTTTTCTTTGGTGTAATATGAAGGAGATAATGTTGTTTTGTGGTCAAGATCATGATATTGCGATGGAGGCAGAGAAATTCATTTTTTATTCTCTCCCTGATCTTTTTACTTTGTCTCTTATTCACCCTCTTCGAATTTATTTACGTTCACAATCGATCACGTTGCCATTAACGTATTGTTCGGCTCTGGCGATTCTAATGCACATTCCGATTAATTACTTTCTTGTAATTGTACTTCAGCTCGGGATTAAGGGTGTCGCGTTGAGTGGTGTCTGGACTAATTTCAATCTTGTGGGATTATTGATTTTGTACCTTGTAAGTACGGGCGTGTACAAGAAAACGTGGCCTGGAATTTCTTTGGAGTGTTTTCGGGGCTGGAAATCTCTCCTGGAATTGGCCATTCCTAGTTGCATTGGTGTTTGCCTCGAATGGTGGTGGTACGAAATCATGATCTTGCTCTGCGGCCTGTTGGTGAATCCCCGTGCCACGGTTGCCTCAATTGGAATTTTGATCCAGACAACTTCTCTGATCTACATTTTCCCTTCTTCGTTGAGCTTTGGAGTGTCGACTAGAGTTGGGAATGAGCTGGGAGCCAACAGGCCTGAAAAGGCGAAACTTGCTGCAATTGTCGGGTTATCCTCTGCCTTCATGTTAGGCCTCTTTGCTATGTTTTTCGCGGTGGTAGTGAGGAATTCTTGGGCAAGAATGTTCACTCAGGACGCGGAAATCATAGCATTAACATCAATGGTTTTACCTATTATCGGAATCTGTGAACTCGGGAATTGTCCTCAAACAACGGGGTGTGGAGCCCTAAGAGGAACTGCTCGTCCCAAAATGGGCGCGAATATCAATCTTGGATGTTTTTACCTTGTAGGAACCCCTGTAGCTATTCTATTGGCTTTCTTTTGGGGGTATGATTTCCAAGGATTGTGGCTCGGATTGTTAGCCGCCCAAGGATCTTGCGCGGTGTCCATGCTGTTCGTTTTGGTACGAACGGATTGGGAGCATCAAGCCGAGAGAGCCAAAGAGCTCACTGGAAGCATGTATACTGCTGAGGGCAATGCCAATGAGGCAGAGGAACAAAAATTAAGAAATGAGAAATGCCATGATTCTACCAACCTTGAACATCAACAAATGGTCTGATTAATGATTTGTTTTATTGTCACAAGATTTTGTAATATAATATACAGAGTGAAAAGATTTTGTAATATAATATACAGAGTGAATTTTTATTGATGAAATTAGTTCATTCTTTCACATGCTTGTACAGTGGTCTGAGGATGAAATATTGAAAATTCTTCTTGAGAATTTATTTGTATACCACCATACTATTTTGGTCATTGTTGCTATCTAAATATGTACGTATTAGAGATCAAGATTAGTAACAAATTGGAGCAAAATGTGATCTCGCTCACATTAACCGCCCCCTCACGCCGAACCCACAGCTTGAAATGGAGTAAATCACGGTACGATCCCCAGGACCAGAGTGTATGGAGGCTTGTCTACGCTGCGCACTTAGCCTTGGATAAAAGTCCCAACTGCCGCTGGCGCGGTTCGAACCCAAATATGTTTTTCATTCTACTCCCTCCGTCCCGTTGTAGTTGACATCATGACATTTTTTATTCTAAAATAGTTATCGTTCTAGCATTGAAAATTGTACTTATATAATCTCAATGAACTTTTTAACTACTTTTCTCTTTAAATTAGCAACCAACCAATCTTATAGTTTCAAATAATTATATTTCTGCATTTTCAATGTACTTTTTGACTACTTCTAATTTTCTTTAATTTATGTGTAGCTAAAATGACAACTAAAAAGGGACGAAAGGAGTATATATTCTACACAACTAAAAGCAATAAAGATATCTCCCTCTTTCCCTAGTATTCTCTGTTTATTATCCACAATAGTTATATTCACAACAATTCTTATGCTATTTTGTTTGTTCTCTTGTGCTTTTAGTCTGTCGGTTCTTGTTTAATTGTCCTTTTAGCAATTTTACATTGATTAATGTGTGTCTGGATCAGAGTGATCAGACGAAAGAGAATTTTATAAAATTATTTTAGGGGAAGGGAATTAGTGGGAATCAAAAAGATGTATTTTATTATTGTTTGGGTATCACAATTGTAAACTTGGAGAATCAAGGGGTGCAAGAAAATATAATTAAAAAAATGTGATTCTCCTCCGATTTGAAGGGGAGAAAATTTGGGGGGAATTAGTGGTAATTGGGGTGGATTAGTGGGGAATAAATTCTCCTACCTAGATATCAATTTAGTTTCCAAACACAAAAAACTATTAAATTTCCCTCGATCCCTCTCATTCTCCCCAAAACAAACACAACAAAGAAAAATAAAAAGTAATCACAAATTCATTTAAAATGTAAAATTACAATTAGTTATAATAAAAAAAAAACTATTAAAAACAAAAAAAGTAAGATATAAAAAGGATAGAAGAAATACTACCTCCGTCCCTAAAAGATTGTCACATTTTGACTTTTGATGTTCAAACATAACAAAATTTGACTATGAATTTTCATTAAACGATAACAAATAATATTGTCTTGTAGGACCTTGTTAGATTCGTCTCAATATATATTTTTTTAAAATATCAATTTTTTACAATTTTTTCGTATGTAGAGTAATAGATATTTATGTTTTAAATCATGTTTTGTTGACCATCAAAAGTCAAAATATGACAATCATTTAGGGATGGAGGGAGTATTATTTATTATATCTAAACGTTGTGGATGGAAGGGAACAACGGCTTCGTACATACTTTTTTTTAATTCAATATAATTGTATTTCTCATATTTTAAGGTTTATCTTTGATCTTCAATTATCTTTTAATTATAAAAAATATTTTAAAAATATTTTAAAAGATGAATCCAATTATATATATTATATATTTTTTAGAATAGGTAATACTGAGTAATTGATCATCAAATATAATTTTAGAAAAGTCAAATAATAATTAATTTAGATTGGAGGTGATGTGACCTAATCTCCACCTATGGATCTCGTCTGGCCCAACACTGGGGAGGATGCGTCCAAGAAAGGAGAGACTAGAAGGAGATGGACAGGTCCATTGAGTATTTGGGTTAAGGCCCGTTCACAGGCCCAAGAGCATCAGATGATGACACTTGGCATCATCTTACCACCTTGAGAGTAATCTTTTCTCTCTCTTCTACTAGTATAAATACTACTATTCATTCCTATGAAAAGGTATTGATTACTAAAACATTTACTACTATATTAGTTAAGGCACTCATTCTATGTTTACTGACTTAGGCATCGGAGTGTCTGTGGCCGGCAACGGTCACACTTTCAGGTGTAGCAGAACACACGAAGGACGGACCCTGGCTCCTAAGGCGCGTCCCAACCCTCCGCGCACTATTTCTACCCGAAGGTTCCAGGCCTTTGCTAGTTTGAACAATTCAGTTGGACCCTCACCGTTATTGGACCACCCCGAAGGCGAGGCCCAGAATACCGAGAGTCCATCAGGAGGTACTAATAATCAACATATATATAAGTTATAGTTCGAGTCACAAACATAAAATATTTTTGGAGGAATCGTAACATATATAAAAGTGACGGGCAAAGGGTGCATCCATGACCATCATTCATGTGTATTTACATTCATTATTTACTCACTCGTGTATTTTAGTTGGATTCACTCAGTGATTTTTTTTACTCCCTCCGTTTCTAAATAATTGGTATATTTTGACTTTTCATGATCAATAAAACACGATTTCAAATATAAATATCTCCTATTTTACGTGTGAAAAAATCATAAAAAGTTGATAGTTCAAAAATATATATTGAGACGAATCTAACAAGATATCATATAACTATATTATTTCTTATTGGTTAATGAGAATTATTGATCAAAAGTTTTTAAAGTTTGACCATGTAAAGTCAAAATATACCAATCATTTAGGGACAAAGGGAATAATTGATTACTCTTTTTTTTATAAGTAACCCAATGTAATATTAATAATTGTTTTGACTTTTTGGGCCTTACAACTAAAATCCAACATATTATAATTAGTCAATTCATTAAAAGCAGGAATTACAACATTTCTAAGATTATGAAAACATCCCATGCTGGTGGGTGTCCAAGTGATGCTATAACAATTTCGTGAGTCCTCCTTGAGCAAAAAACTAATTTCCTTGTTCTGATGAAGAGATCGATGATTTCTATACCAAACATGTGTCATAAAACAATCAGTAACAATGAAAATGTGATGATTGTTAAACTTTTTGGCAAGGAGAAACGCCGTCAAGATTCCTTCAAAGGTATTCTGGTGAGAGATAGAAGTGTAAGAGTCGTCTGTGTAGATCTTGGATCCTTCAAGGGTGGAGGTTTTCCCATAGGTAGTCATTGAAATTGTCCAGACTGGGGTAGTCCTGTGGGAGACTCCAAGGAAGATTTACTGTCTCTTCTATGACAGTTTCTGTTACAGTTATTTTTGAACAAGAAGTAACAATATTTTGTGGAAAGAAGGGGAGGAAGCCTCGAAATTTCCTTTTTGAGAATGACAGCTTGAGCAGTGACAGTGACCTTGATTTTTCTCTGGTAACAATGAAACCAGGTGGAGGTAAACTCGTTCACAAGGCTGATACAGTTAGCTAGGTTCGGAGGAACCTGATTAAAGGTACGGTCATTCTTGGTAAGCCAAATGACCCAAAGTATACTTCCAAAACAAAGAATCTCTCTCATATTAGCACTAGTCCATTCACTCATTATCCACTGAGCAATCGTGTGACTAATGGGATCCGAAGGATGGAAAGGAAAGTTAAAAAATTGAAAGAGGGTCGAGGTGAAAGAGCAACTCGAGAAAAGATGTTGCGAAGATTCACACTCATTATTACAAAGGACACAAATAGTATTAATATTCATTTTGGTTTTGTTATTGAACAGATCATTTGTGGGGAGCCTGTTGAGAAGGAGTTTTCAAAGAAAGGTGTGAATTTTAGACAGAAAGGGGATTTTATAAAGATTATTCCAAGTATTTTTGGGCAAAGTTGTAAAAGTAGACGGGGTCTTACATGTGTTGTGGTTGTTGGTGGTGAGTTTATTGTAGATATTTTTGGTGTACAACTTGTCTTTGTACCAAGTCTTGTAATCAGGGGTACAAGAAGGAGTAATACTGAGGATGGCTTGAACATAATGGGGTAAGAAGAGTTTGTTGAGGAGTGGAAAGTTCCAGTAGGAGTTATTAGAAATGAGATCGGAAACAAAGGTGGGAAGATTGCCATCTGGTGGAACCAGATTAAGAGTAGATAGTGGGGGGTAAGTGGAATCTTTGGAAGAAGAGGAGGGGATCCATGAGTCGTTTCAAATGTTGACCTGCAATCCGTTTCGAATTTTTTATGAGGAGAGGTTGTTGGTGTAGGTTAGTCCTGAAGCAAGGCGTTTCCAAGTCCAAGATGAGTTAGGCTTGGTTGGAGCAGTCGTGGTAGGAGTTGAAGGGAAGTACATCGATTTGAGAAGGTTAGTCATGGGGAGGGAGGAATGAGTGATAAGTCTCCAACTATTCCTTGCAAGGAGGGAGAGGTTGAAGTGGTGAAGATGCTTAAATCCAAGACCCCAATTATTTATGTCAAAGTGCAAGAACTCTCAATTAATTCAATGAATTTTCTTATTTTGATTGCCACTCCACAGGAAGTTAGCAAAAATTTTGTCAATTTCATGAAGAGTAGAAAGAGGGAATTTGTAGTCACCTATTGGGTAAACCAAGGTAGCTTGTAGAACGGATTTAATGAGAGTAGCCCTCCCTGTGAAATTGAAAAATTTGCCACTCCAAGAAGCAATTTTCCTTTTATTTTTGTCAATGATATCGAGGAAGATTTGCTTGCGATTTATTGTTATATCAAGGGGAATTCCGAGATAATTTCCAAAGGTTTCAGAGGCATTGATTCCAAGAGTGGAGAATGCCAAGTTTTTGTTTGTTTGAGGTGTTTTAGGACTGAAAGTGATGGTTGATTTATTGTGATTGATGATTTGTCCAGAATCATTACAAAATTGTGAGAGGCACTCTGCAAAGGATTTGATATTTTTTTGTAAGAGATGGAGGAAAAAGTTGCAGTCATCTGCAAAAAGAAGGTGGGAGATTTGAGGTCCATTTTTTAGCAATAGAAACACCTTTGATGATTTTGGAATTTTGGAGATGGATCAAGGTTGATGAGAGAGCTTCAGTGCAAAGGGCAAAGAGGATTGGGGAGAGTGGATCCTCCTGACGGAGCCCACATTTAGGTGTGAAAGGATCTGATGTACGGGCCATTAACAATCAGGGAAAATTGAACAGTAGTAATGAATTGTTTGATGAGATGGATCCAGTGGGCTGGAAAGTTCAGTTTATCAAGGAGTGAGGAGAAAATCCCAGTTGACCCTGTCAAAAGCTTTACTTATGTCAATTTTTATTGCTGCCAAACAGTATTTTTTTTTGTTTAGAAGATCTGATGGTGTGGGTTAATTCTTGTGCCATAGTGATTTTGTCTTGAATACCTCTCCCATGAATAAAAAACCATTTTGGTAGGGAGATAAGAGAGAATCAAGGTGGGGCTTCAATCGGTTAACAAGAACTTTGGAAGCAATTTTAGAAGTAACATTGCACAGGCAGATTGGTCTGAAGTCACTGATGGTTACTAGATTTGGGATTATTTTTTTGCTTAATTTTGAGATGAAAAAACAAAAAAACCCTTACTAATGGTCATCACGTGTGTTGACCAAGCGTTGACCAGTCGAGAAAATGGCCGATAGACTAGCTGAGACAAATTTTAAAAGGTATTGATCAACTGAGCCTCTTTAAAAGGTAAATGACAATTGATAATGTTGGGAAAGGGAAGTGATGTCAATAGCTATTAACTATTAACCATTAAATTAAACAACACATGGATGTTATGATATGATCGACAATCCAAATATTGCTCAGAAAACTTTACTATCTCAATTTTATCCTTGTTTTTATTGTAAAAACTTACAAATATGATTAAGTGAAATGTGATTATTGATATTGATAAAGTGAAATGTGATTATTGATATTTGGAGTGTAAAATGTATATATGACCTTTTAGTTTATGACCTTTTAGTCGATTAGTCACTTTTAAAAAACTTGTATAGATATAAACAAAAAGATCAATTGAAAAATATAAAATGTAACCAATATATTTAAGTGTTTTGAAACTCCGTCGAGCCTACTTGACATGTCACAATTTTCTTTAAACATAACTTTTTATCTTTCACAAGTTAAAACTTTTGAACTAATATTGATTGTCGAATTTAAAATGTAACTTTTTATGTTTAAAATGTAAACTTTTGAACTAATATTTTAAAATGTAACCAATATATTTAAAACTTGTATAGATATAAACATAACTTTTTATCTTTCAGAAGTTATTCAATCCAATATGTTTTGTAGCACAAAGAATCTCTAATATGACATGTCACAATTTTCTTGGTTCACTTCTTCCCCAACACAGTCTCTTACTTTTGAACTAATATTGATCATAATCTTTGGAAAAGTGAAAAATTTAAATATAATTAGTCAATTTTTTTAAAGGAAATATAATTGTGGCTCCTGTAGGATTGCGAGAGTTATTGCACAATCGAACTTTTTGTTTAAGAAGTTTCAAACTCATATTAGGCCATAATAATAATTCATCACTGATGTGCTCGAGTTGAAATTCGTAAATAAGACATGTAAGCTCATATTAGGGAAGTTGTACCGGCCAACGAAGTAGCAATGTCACCCTGGCCATTCCATAATCATCGATTTATCATTCCACATTAAAGAAGACGTACTTTGGTCGTTTACTATATTTGTAAATGCTGATTGCATTACCAAATTGCACCATACATCACAACTTCATCAATAAATTGAAATGTGTCACAGGCGAAGACAGAAAAAAGTCGAGAATCTAAGACAATTGTTACAAACTATCAATAAACCTGCAGATGGGGTGCAGTGAGATGCAATCTCTTACATGGCAATAGCTTGGAGCACAGAATTGGTTGGATGTTGTTTGTGTCACTGCTCCTTCTGAGCTTTAGATCTGACAGGCCTTGCCGGTTTTATAACTTTACTAAGAAGAATCAGAAATATCGGAAGTATAGTTCCGATGTAATATACACTTCCATATGCGGCTAATGTTTCGTGAAGGCTTAATACCTGTGATTTTTAGATACAAATCTCAATTTAGCATTGATTAACTGCCCAGATTGTAAAGGGAAAATGACAGGAAAGAGGGTTGACATGTCACCTGGAAACCGATACATGAGTAGTTTAGGGCAAGCGGGGTGTACAGGAAATTCGTTAATATAAGTAGGTTCTTCAACAGAGCTGAACTCGAAGCTTGCTGCCATCTATATAATGCTGCTCACAAAATGGTACAAGTTGAAGTTAAAGCGATAAAGTACATGAAAAAGTAGTAATCACAAACAATTACCATTATGTAGTAGTAGTGTTTATATCTTTACCTCTTGAGCCAGCTATAAACAAAGCAGACTGAACAAAGAATATGATGTATCCAGGATATAATCCCTGCAAGGAAGCCGAGATACATGGTTTCAGGATTTCAACAAGTAAGGTTTTAAACCGTTATCTACTAAAATTCATGGTTCGATTCCCCCAGTCTCATCGACCTGGGTAGATAGTTGTCATAATACAGTTATTACAGCACAAAAAATACCGGCAAATCAATCCCATGATAAAAAATAGTGGTACGATAAAATTCGCGAAAAGAAATTTCAACTGAACTGTTTTCTTGTTAGAGAAAGACAGACATCAACTAGTTATAGTTTATCAATTCTAGTTTGTAAGGTCAAAGAACAACAAAATCGTTCTTAATATAGGGCATCTGTTATACATGTCAAGACTCAAGACTGACAAACTAAAAAATAATGCGGAAACTTCAGCCGTTCCCTAGTATATTTTTCCGGAACAATATTGGAATTTAACTAGAGCATAAAAAAATAAATTTTATTTAAAATTTAAATAAAAATATAATACATATATGGTATCTCCACTTAAACTAACCAAAGAAGTTTTTTATTTAAATGATTGTTGGAATTATTTTTATGAAAACGAGATTTTTGCAATTGTATTGAGTTAAAGTGGTACGGATGATGAAATATTTTTGAGGAATTCCAATGAAAGGTTGATTGCAAAATAAGTATTTTATATATTCCCAGTCAACACCAAACATATATGATACCGAACACATTAGTTTAACACTCTGACTATCCAGAACAGTTCCGAGGCAAAAAAAATCCAAAACGGAAGAACAAAATAATGCGCTAAAACTCCCTTCTCATATTTAAGCAGATTTGTTCTCTGACAATATTGGACCAGTAACATGTTTTCTTCTCTATGTTTACATAGTGACAAAAATAAATTTAAGAGATTAAGAGAGTGTCAATTGTGAAACCACACTCAAGACAGTGACAAATGTAATCTAACTACCAGTATAATAGTCAAACTCTTGAACAAGTCACTATATCATATATCTACACACAATACTCGAGATCAAGTGAGAAGCTGCAATGTGGTACTTACATGCCATACAGCACTAACAGTTTGTGTGGCGAGCAACTGGAAGAAGCCAGCTTTTTGACCATTACGGACTAGCCTCTCATAAACATCTGCAAAACCATGAGGAAAGCAACACAAAGTAAAAATCTCTCATTACTCAACTAGATATGTAATTGAGGAACCTCGCTCAATTGTTGCAGCCGAACAACTTGAGAACGAAGCTATATTATACAAGCTTTAACCATGACTTGAATACTCCAAGATAAATAAAAGAAGAAGCAAATCCCAAGAACCTGAGTTCTTATTTTTATTCAACTGGACAGCATTCTCCTAACCCCTCAATAATGAACCCAATTTCTTTGACAAAAGTGATAAGCATCGCGTGTAAACTTCAAATAAAACATAACTTACAGTGTCTAAGCCAAGTACTGACTTGAATATTCCATACAAGTGGCAGCTGAACTGAACTCTTCGCCAACTCAACTCCCAATATGTCAACATTCTTTGCACGATCCCATTGTGGTTTGGCTGGAGAGGAATTCGTCCAGCCACTAAAACCCAGGCCGCTAATGATTATCGTAGCTTCAGAAATGGACCAGATAAAATAGTACTTAAAACGGGCAGTGAAGCCAGACATGTACTGGTAACCCAATCTCTTCCAGAAACCCCATTCCTGGTATAATGGTTCAGAAAATCTCGAAAGTGGAAAATGTGCTACAAGGTACAAATACAAGCCCATACAGAAAGCAGCTTGGACAATGGCTCTGACTGTAGCACCGAATGGTGACGGCGATGATCCCTTCTCAGAGGGCTTCCAGATCTACAAACAATTTTTTCCCATAGCTCAGTACAGTTCAGAATAAATAAGTCTGAACATAAAAGCACATAATTTCGGAAAAAAAAGAACTTACTCCTTTCCTCTCTGTCCATTCAAGGTAATCCTTCATTTCATACACCGGACCAGCAAAATGACTTCCACAGCAGAGACAATAACCGCAATATTCAAGCAATGAAGGAAGTTTGAGTAACCGGTTTTTCTTTTGTGCCTCCCGTAGACTTTCGTCTTTGAGTAACCCATCATTGTAATTTATCGCACATGATATGATTTTGAGGGTTATCACCATTAAAGCTCCTATTGAACAAAATAAGAGGAATATAAATGATCTCATAGTCAACATATTAGTATGCAACAAGACATCCAAAAGAAGCATAAGAGTCAAATCAAGGAGGGTTGGACCCCAAATAACTAGTTCCCAGGTGCCCGCGCACACCTAAAACAAGAAACGGTATGCAGATTGGCCATCTTCAAGCAAAAGAAAAAGTTTTGATAACATTGGAAAAAGAAGGAGCAGAGATATCGCAACGTCAAGGTCTTGTCGTAGACCACTCATGAGATGAAATGCTATAGTTTCCAACTTAGCAGAATGAGCAAAATATCTTTATGATTGATTATACAGAAATTACGAGAAAAGTTAGTACAACAGAAAGGTGAAAAATCAAAGTAAGTTATGACTAGGGTTTCGAAATGAATATCAGAATTTAGAGCAGTCTACAAAAAGGAAACCTATGACATGATAAGTATGTTGACCAAATTGTTATGTTACTGGAACACCCCTAGGCATGTCCAAAATATCCATTCCTAATGTATTTTTTTCAGGAACAACTCAACTGAAGTTATCATTATTTACTCACAAACATAAAAAATTGGTTCAAAATTTCCTTACGTATCTAAGAAACTAATTAGTTGTGAGAGGTAACATTCATGTATACCTACATTTACGGGAAAATTAGCTTCCAAATCATTTAGATGTATCAAGTATTGACAGACTCAAAAGTTCTCCATATTAGCATTTTCGAAATATCACAAAACCTTCACATTACTTGCTAAGATTTTAAGGGGTACATAACTAATAAAATAAAAGCAAGATACCGTGAGGAACTGAATGAGCTTACCGGTAGCATCAATTCCTCCTTCCTTCCATGCATCTCCACTCATATAGTAGACATGACTACAATAGAAAAAGTTAATCTAGATTCAGGTGACAGAATACTTATCTTTGGATAATAAGGTGCAAATGTTAAATTGTTCTTATATTTAATACTCCCTCCGTCCCTAAAAGATTGTCATATTTTGACTTTTGGTGGTCAACAAAACACGATTTAAAACATAAATATCTATTATTCTACATGCGACAAAAATTATAAAAAGTTAATCTTCCAAAAATATACTCGTATATTGAGATGAATCTAACAAGGTATCACAAGACTATTATTTCTTATCGTTTAATGAGAATTCATGATCAAATTTTTGTAATGTTTGACTAACAAAAGTCAAAATGTGACAATCTTTTAGGGACGGAGGGAGTAATATCTAAAAATTATATTCGAATTCTCAGTGCACAGTAGAAGTATTCAGAACAGACAACCTGTTAATGCAAAGAAATGCTTGTTATACTAAATTAAACTTCAATATCATGGCTCTGAACAAGATGCATCTTCTACATTTCACTAAGTAACAGTCTTTACTAAAAGTAAAAGCGTTGAGCTGAAAGAGGACATTTGTATGACATGGGAATAAAGCAGCAAAATCAGTTTTCAACGACATTCTAACTTTTTGGACATGGCTAATATCCTATACTATTAAACAAAAAAATGGACAGGTAGAGTAGCACTACCAAGGTAGAAGGAGCCATAACAATCCAACTTGTAAGGCATTATAAATTATCCTGCCGGACCCTCAAACAGTGCTTTTCTCGAAACAGTACCCAGTTATTACATGTAAGAAACTCAACAGTCACCATATATGATTTTGCGTGTCAGTTCAGTTATTTCAGATAGGTTAGCCATCATATAACTTTGCACATTCAACAAATTATGCATCTTTACCAATCTAGGATACTATGACGGTATGAAACATCAGCTGCTAAGGAAATTAAAATGCATTCTTTATCCAGCCAAATACTATGAAAGATAAAAAAAAAATTACTAAATTATCACCCTTCTTGACAAACACGCTGAAAAGTATGATAAGTACAAAATTATCACCCTTCTACACAAAACGCTGAAAAGTTCGATAAGTGATTAAATGGCTTTTGATTTAGTTTTCATTCTTCCATTGATACCTATTAAAAGCTACAAAATCAAGATGTACTCTTTTGTTAAATATAAACGGAAACTCTTTACTTCGTTCAAGCACTACAGATACAAATACTCACGCGGAGTCTAAATTGTGCAATTTTAATTGATTTCTCAAACATACCAACTAAATTGGGATGACGGATGAAGGTAGAAACCAAACATCAAAGCAAAGTAAATAAATTAAGATATAACTAATACCAAGATCTTCAACAAAGAAAACAACAAAACTACACCAACTAAAAGAAAACTATTTATAATTTTAATTAATTAGTCAAATATGCCAACTAAACTGGGATGAAGGTAGTACCCAAATCTGCAACTAAAAACAACATCAACACAACTAAAACCGCACTGTTTTCCACATCCAATATGTCTTGATTTTTTCTTTTTGTAAATTAGCAATGAAGTGAGTTTCAAACACGAGACTTTTTCATCACTAGCAAGAGCCTATTCCACTAGGCTATTCGATTAACTCAAATATGTCTCGATTTTGAGCACATGATCACCGAAAAATTAGGTTGCACAAGTGCCCTAGTGTATTCAACTACCACAAATTCGCATTGAATATGTGATATCATATTAGTAGTATATGCTAATAACCAATTAGTTTTAGTATAAACCACGAAATATTAAGAAACCAAACATCAGACAAGAAAACCTTACCAACCAATGAGGTAACCAAAAGCCATCAAGAAAGTGAGAATCCCACAGTACTTCCTCCACAGCACCATTGAAGCATACCCAGCTAGCATCGGTATCAAGAAGTGAAGATTCGACGAGACCCCGAATGACAAGTAGGACAAGAGGGCACCGGATAAGGCGGCGTAGAGGTGGCGTCCGGTGGCGCCACCTGGTGCAAAGCGGTGGAAGAAGCCGACCGGAATGGTGGCAACAAAGCAGAGTAGGAACCGGAGCACGGGGACCGATACTCCGATCGCCGCCGCCATGGTCGACATCTCCGGTAGACCCATATTGGGGTCGGGTTATTGAGTCGCGTTTCGGGTCGGGTCGGGTCGAACTAAGGGGGTGTTTGGATGGGGTTTTTATGAGTTGGAATAGTCAACAAGCTGGCTATATGTGGACTCTGTTTGTCTGTTTATTACATTAGGTGCGGAGATAACTATATATGTACCTAGTTGGGTGAACTAATAAGTAATTGAATGGTATTAATCTTTTTTTTTTTTAAGTCAAGCTGAGTCTCGCGAATGTCATCGCAAAAGATAGATAGAAGCATACATCAAAAGAAATAATGGGAATTTTCATATGGATGTCCCAGGAAGTCTAGCGAGCAGAGGGTGTGGATCCAGGAGTTCGAAAATCCCTAGACCCTCCTCAATCCGGGCCCATATGCTAGAAAACACCCGAAGCCTCAACACAAAAACCCCGAAAACATAAAATAGATGCGCTCCTAGCTAAACAATGAGAGCACGCTCAACAATACTAAAATCTATCTCTGCATCTCGTCGGGTCTGTACGAATCACTGAACGCTCTTTTTTTTTTTTTTTTTTTTTTTTTAGTACCCTTTAATTTTATTAATACGAACAATACATTACAATCATGAAACATCAACCGTAAACTCACAAATTCAAGGAAATAGGCGACTAGCATCAAACTAGTGAGAGAATCCATCTCTCTAACCAATTTCCTTGTTAGCAAGAGGGCTCGAACCCGAGACCTCCGCTAAAGGTGTCAGCATGCTTGCCACTGAACGCTCTGACTAGATGAAATAGTCTGATTGAATGGTATTAATCTTCAATTCATAATACTATAAATTGAGTAGTAATATCTATTTATCTATCTACTTCTATACCGATATACCTTATTGAAGTGTAAATTAATTCAAGCAAACATATTGCATAGATAACTTTTGCTTTACTCAATTATAAAAAATCATCAGTCAACCATAAAAACACATAAAATAAGACAACTAAGCTTAAATTACTTGGAAACAAAACAGTTGAAGCTACACATAATTTCTAAAATCTCTTTGCCCTTTGGTAATGGTTTCTTCATATAGCTGAAGAAGAAAAAATACAACTTAGATGTAATTTTAAGATCAAAATATTGCGTTAATTAAAATATTTGCTTATATGTTAGATGACTAAAAAATGAACTCTTCGGCCACATAAATTTCTAGAAAAAATAATAGTCTAAAATAACATATTATGAATTTCGGCCATATTATTAAGATATCATTCTAAAGAAGAGAAATATGAATAAGTCTTGCGAAGTGTGTTCATTTTTCTCATGAATTTGACCCGGTCCATTGATGACCAAGTCACCAAATGATCAATTATCGACCAATGAATTTGGATAATTTTTCATCTGCCTCATATTATTCTACCAATCATACATGTTTGAAAATTGAACTTTCTTCCTTCAAGTTACAAAACTTTCTACTTCGAGCTCGTTCGCTTTCAAAAATTATTGTAACTCATTATTAAAGTAATCATTAACGGATCACATCTTTTCAACCACTATAAATTTGGACAATTTTTTCATCAACCTCATAATCCAACAACTCCTTGTGGAAGAGATAATGTGAACTAAGTTCCCTGAGAGGCTCTATCATTTCCATACATTGAAATTGGTATTTATCGTATGGTACAAGTGATTTAGGTATAATTTAAGAGACTTTTGCTAACCTTTTGTCATCACAACTTTACAAAAATGGTCTTTAGATATATTAAATATAAAACCCTGAAACATAGTTAATATTCTAATAGTGTTGGAATAAAATTCCACTTCATGCTCAATAAAATTATGATCAAACAATATGCAATATTATTTACTAAAATAGTAATTATTTTTCAGAGTTTTAAGATTAATATATCTAAAGACCATTTTTATATTGGTGTGATGACGAAGTCAAAGAGATCTCAAATTCTAATATCTGACCGTCGAGTAAGATATATGACCAATGAAGAATCTCTTATATTAATTATCCCTAGATCATTCGTACCATACAGTGAACACCAATTTCAACATGTCGAGACGATACAACGTCTTGGACATCTTAGTTTACATTCTGATGAAGATTACGAGTCTATCTATTTATTAATTATATATTTTATTAAGATTATTACTATTACTATTTAAATTATTATATGATAACTATTAGACGAGCCCAGACGCATTAGGGTTGTTTGAATAGCCCACTTATATTAGGGTTTTAATAATTCTATTATAAATAGTGGTATAGTCAATGTATTGAGGTAGTTGATTATTGAATAAAATTTTGAAAACATATGTTTTCTCTCTTCCAAAAATATTGTTCTATTGTTGAACAAGTATATTATTTTTGAAGCCTTAGCCTTCGTTATTCACGCGTGAATCAACGAACGCTTTGAAGATATAAGATTGTCGGTATTCGTTGGAATCAACATCCTTATTATTCATATCCGTAGCTCTCGCTACATATCTTTTATTATTATTTTATTTATAGTTTCTCGCTACATCACATTCTCTCTTCCCAAGCTGTTGTTGGATTATTAGGTTGATAGAAAATTGTGCAAATTTATAATGGTTGAAGAGATGTGGTCCACTAGATTACTTCAATAATGAGCTACAACAATTTTTGAAAGCAAAATAGCTCAAAGTGGAAAGTTTTGTAATTTAAAGCAAGGAATATCAATTTTCAAACATGTATGAGTGGTGGAAAAATATGAGATTAAAGTTTATTTATATTTTAAGATATGTTTCCATTATTTATTGTAGTAATAACTATTCACTTTAAAATTTTGAGTATAAATTAATCATACGATATAATTTTTTTCTAACCTGTAACAGTGAGTTGATTCACACGCTCCATCACTATTATCATAGATACAATGTTTTCATCGGAGAGTTGGTGCAAAACGTATTTATCACCATATAGTTTACGCGAAATGATGATTAATTCAATCCTGCCTATGAATCTTAAAGATGTAACCAATGAGAAAGTTGAACAAAATCACAAGTTTTGGAGTAACGACATTTCCGACTTCATCCAAAAAGCAAGGTTAACAAAAACGTTATATTAGCGAATACATATTTTTTTACATATGAATACATACCCTTGCTAATACTAACATTTATTTACAATGATTTTAGGAATATAAAATTGGTTCATTGTTCGCTAATTATCATTGTCTGACACTGTGCAAGAGTTATCGATATTTCTCTTCTTTAGAAAGCTATCTTGATAGTATATTTAATAATAAATTCAAGGAGGATGGTATCAATTTCACATTTTGGAATGATTATATTTCAAACAAATGTTCTCATTAAAATTTATGATAAACCAATGGTCTCAACAGTTCTAGAGTGTGGTGTTAACATTCCGGATATTCTCACTATAAAGAATATTGTTATTATCGCTCTAAGGTATGACTATGTAATGTTAATATAAAATTGTTTTGAATGTAATTAATTTTCTTAATGCGGGAGGTTGATCATATTAGTGTTTATAATATTTTTACAGAAAGTAAATATGTGAGAATGTATTATCTGTATATTGTATTCAATAAGAGTGGCTATTACAGTTTATTTATACTATACAAGGATCTGAATGAATGGAAAGTAATCAAGCAATTAATTTCCTAATAGCTATAAAATCACTTATTATTGCAATCCAAAACTTTCCTAATAATGAATAACGGCTATATTCAACACTCCCCCTCAAGCTGGGCGATATATGTTGATGAGACCAAGCTTGTTTAATAAGTAATTGAAATTCTTTTCCGAAAGCCCCTTTGTTAAAATGTCCGCTAATTGTTGCCCAGTATGTACATATTTGATGTCGATGATCTTCTTTTCAATTTTCTCTTTAATAAAATGTCGGTCTACTTCCACATGTTTTGTTCTGTCGTGTTGAACTGGATTACGTGCGATGCTAATAGCAGATTGGTTATCACAATAAAGTTGTATTGGTCCGTCATACTTGATCTTTAATTCATCACAGTCTTTTTATCCAGATTCCTTCACATATTCCATGAGCCATAGATCTGAATTCTGCCTCGGCACTACTTCTGGCAACAACATCTTGTTTCTTGCTTCTCCATGTGATAAGATTACCCCAAATTTGCGAACAATATCCAGATGTCGATTTTCTATCGTCTATTGAGCCAGCCCAATCTGCAGCTGTGAATATTTTTATCGTTTTATCCTCGGATTTCCTGAATAATAACCCCCTTCCTGGTGACTGTTTAAGGTACCTTAAGATCCTGTAGACAGCTTCGAGGTGGCCTTGGCATGGATTGTGCATGTACTGACTCACCAAGCTAACACCAAATGCAATGTCTGGTCTAGTGTGTGAGAGATATATGAGTTTCCCTACCAGTTGTTGGTACATTGTCTTGTCCACTAACTCCCCCTCAAACATGCGGTCTTTGTTTCCAAGTTCTACTGGGGTACTGCTGGATTTGCAACCCAACATACCTGAATCACGCAATAAGTCTAGTGTGTATTTCCTCTGTGATACTGAGATTCCTTGTTTGCTCCGAGCTATCTCCATTCCCAAGAAGTATTTCAGCATCCCAAGGTCCTTGACTTCAAAGTCCTTAGCCAACAAGTTCTTTATTCTCTTGATTTCCTTCAAACTGTTTCCTGTAACAATTATATCATCGACATAAACAATTAGGATAGTTAGTGTATTTTCATTCGAATGTTTAATAAATAAGGTATGATCAGCTTGACTTTGTATATAACCATGATTTTTTACTTCCCTTGAGAATCGGTTGAACCATGCTCCCGGTGATTGTTTCAGTCCATAAAGTGAGCGATTTAGTTTACAAACTTTATTTGAATGGTCTTCAAATCCAGGTGGTTGACTCATGTAAACTTCTTCTTCAAGTTCTCCGTTTAGGAATGCGTTCTTTATATCTAGCTGATGGAGTTCCCAATCTAAGTTTGCAGCAAAGGATAAGAGGATCCGGATAATATTTAATTTTGCCACCGGTGCAAAGGTTTCACCAAAATCAATCCCATAGGTCTGAGTGAATCCCTTAGCCACGAGTCTTGCTTTGTATCTATGAATCTTTCCTTCCTCATTATATTTGATAGTGAACACCCACTTGCATCCCACAATTTTTTGTTCTGGTGGTAGTTTCACCAAGTTCCAAGTGTTATTTTTGTTTAATGCTGTCATTTCTTCCAAGACAGCTGTTTTCCACTCCGGAATCATAAGAGCTTCTTGTATATCCCTGGGAATTATAACTTTGGACAAACTCGAGGTAAAAGCTTGAAAAGAAGCTGAAAGGTTAGAGTACGGAATATATCGTTGTATAGGATGTCTTACTCTAGTACCTTTCCTTAGTGCAATAGGAAGATTTAAAGTAGGGTCAACACTTTGATTACCTGTTTCATTTTCTATTATAGGCTCAATCATTGGTTCAGACTCTTGGTTATGCTGAGAATTCACGACGTCTTCCTTTGGTCGTCTATCATCAACAACTTTTGAACTATCATGCTCATTTTGAAGATTCTTAACATGTACATTCGTATTTTGATGATTGATACTTGGGGCAAAAAAATTATCATTTTTGAGTTTGGAATTTATTGGGACATCTAAACCCCATGACCAGTGATTTGCTTCACTAGGCACAAAATTCTCCCCCTGAAGCGAATTTGTGAGTGAAAAATAAGGGGTTTGTTGAAAAAAGGTCACATCCCTCGAGATAATAAATTTTTGTGTAAGAGGATTATAACATCGATACCCTTTACTAGTAGGAGAATACCCAAAGAAACACAGTTTTTTCAGACCGAGGATCTAGTTTAGACCTTGCTTGGGAGTGAATATGCACAAATGATGTACACCCGAAGGTCTTAATTGGTAATGAATTAAGTAAAACATGAGGGTAAGATTGTTTAAGACGATGTTGCGGGGTTTCAAAGTTTAGGGTGCGATTTGGTAATCGATTTATGAGATATGCAGCGGTAAGAATGGCATCTCGCCACAGATATTTTGGAATAGCATCGAATCACTTGGCGGAATGTTTACTAAAGTATACATGAAAAGACCATTTGTTATTAGTTCAGCACAATGTTGGGTAAGTTTAACATTTAATATATCTCTATATATATATCTTAATTACCAGATAGGCGTGCAACAAAATTAGTGAAAGACAAACAAGTTAATGCAATCAAAGATGAAAATGCTTTGGAGACTAATTATGCAGATGGAAAATCAGTGGACGGCAATGCTTGGATACAGTTGAGAAACTGAAGAAGAGAAGCGAATGTTTCAAGCTTGTCTTGCCAGGCGTGAAAGAGCTCACACCAAGCAACAAGGTAGAAATTGAGCATGTACCTCCATGCCAACCTGAAGACTATCCTAATGATGCTCCAATTCATCATTTACTCGAGGCATGTACTTGTTTTATCGATGGCAGTATTGTGGCTTCGTTGGTTTTGGCTTGTGGATCTATCCAACCGAGTCATCAATCTTCCACTTATATCATTTCTGAGCCGAACAACATGTCAATGCTATACAAAGACCACTGTGGTGTTGATGACCATATCTGGAATACATGGCTTTAGGAATTACGAACGTATTTATTGCTACAAGCTACGATTATGATGCTCCAATACATGAATATGGTACGTCATTAAGCTATAATTTAGTTCTTTCAGGACAAGCACATCATTAGCTCATTATCGATATATCGATACCCAAATTCACTTAGTCTCTAGAATTATCCAACAAATTTATATGTTATATGCTAAACGTCCGCCACGTTTTATTCCTGATGCAAGAAACATATGTCTCTAAACTTATTAAGTTCTTTCGCCCGTAGCTTCAATGTTTATAATCTAGTTATATTACTCCTTTTTGGTTGCTTTTATTCGTACTTAATATAAATTCAAGGAGAGAAGACAGTGCTAAACTGTTAGATTGCTTAATTCGCAGTTGTGAAAGATTGATTCTTCCGTAGATTGCTCCAACCAAACTTTGTAAGGAACTAGAGTCGGCACAAAAGAAGGAATTAGCAGTGGACTCGGAAACAGCCTCCCTGTTGTCGCATGAGTAAGGTTGCACGCTATCCCACCCTTCTTACCTGTTTAGCTATGCTAAAATTATATAGATAGATTAATGCTTCTGGTTTACTTTCTCCGTGGCTTATTGTTGCACATAGAATATGCTCCCAGCATTTCGCTTGAGTTGTCTTGAGATGGTGACCAAAGTAGAGAATATGATACAAAGTGAAGAGGCATGTGAGATAGATGTTTGGCCTCACCTTCAAATCTTCACCAGTGACGTGATATCCAAAATGGCGTTTGGAGGCAATTTCGAAGAAAGCAGAAAGATATTTGAGCTCTAAACAGAACAAGCCAAGCTTGTTTCTAAACTCTTTTTTTGGCCATTAGCTTACATTCCTGGCTATAGGTAAATTGTTTTTTTCAATGCTTTGCTAAAGTTCTATGTAGTCGATTTTGTTCTATGTTGCCTCGTGTAGTCGTCAATTCACTAAGTTTTTAGTAACCGCGAATTATCTTATGTGTTTGTAGGTTCATGCCAAATAAAAGAAATAGAAGGATTAAAGAGATTCATGAGGAAGTGAAATCTTTGGTTATGAATTTAAACAATGGGAGGATGAAATCGATTAAAGCAGGCGAAGTTGGAAATGATTATTTGTTGGGGTTGTTATTAGAATCCAACTACAGAGAGATTAAAGAACATGAAAACAAGAGTATTGGGACGAGCATGAATGAAGTCATTGAAGAGTGCAAAGATATTCTACTTTGCTGGACAAGAGACCACGTTTGTCTTGCTCGTGTGGTCAATGATATTGTTGAGCAAGCATTTGGACTGGCAATAGCGCGCTAGAGAAGAGGTGTTGAACGTGTTCAGAAACAAGACACCAGAACATGATGACCTGAATCATCTCAAGATAGTAAGCATTTCTATTTTATCACTCGTTAATTTGAGCCCCTCCTGGAATTCATTTTTAGAATGAAAACAATCACTTTGAACAACTCGAGAACGAGCTTGATGCACCTATGTATAAGACTGAGTAATCTTAAATATGCAGGTGACGATGATCATAAACGAAGTCCTTAGGCTATATACACCAGCATTTATGTACACACGACTGACAACAGGCGAAACAAAATTAGGGGACATTTCTCTTCCTGCAGGAGTTCAGATCTTGATGCCAACAGTTCTCCTCCACCACAACACACGTCTCTGGGGGTGAAGACGCGAAAGAATTCAACCCGAAGAGATTTCGTGAAGGAGTGTCTAAGGCAGCAAAAGGGCAGTTGGCTTCCTAGAATTTGCATTGGCCAAAATTTTTCTATCTTGGAAGTTAAGATGGCACTCGCCATGATTCTTTAGCGCTTCACATTTACGCTCTCTCCATCGTACACACATGCTCCCTATATTGCAATATTTCTTCAACCTCAATATGGTGCTCAGCTCTATCTGCGACGCAGAGCTTAATATGCAATGTTAATATATATATATATATATATATATATATATATAATATATATATATATATATATATATAATATATATATATCATCACTCCACAGATTCATGGAATCCGAAGTGACAAATATATCTGCAACATGATGAAGCTTTTGAGGACTATGATACTCCAAGAAGCCTGCATGGCAGCAAGCATATATCCAGAAGAACTATCTATTTTGTGTAGTATATTCCAATGAAGCAACTAAATATATTTATCATCTTTTTGGATGCAAATATATGCATCAAAGGTGTAAAATATTCATGTTTTGTATGTGCTTTATATGAACATTTTACACCTATCAATATATATATATATATATATATATATATATATATATATATATTATCTAATTAGTCCCCAACATCGATTTAATATGCCTTCGGCCCGGTTGTTGCTGACCCTTATCACTAGTAAAGTATAAAAAGAAATGTATTCAAGGTCGTCTGAGGATAATATCAAACAATATACGGAGTAATATAATACTCCCTTCATCCATAAATGATTGGTACATTTTGATTTTGATGGTCAACAAGACACAATTTAAAACATAAATATCTTTTAATCTACATACGAAAAGATTATAAAAGTTGATATTTCAAAAATATATTGAGACGAATCTAACAAGATCTCACATGACTATATTATTTTGTTATCGCTTAATGAGAATTCTTGATCAAATTTTTTAAAGTTTGACTACAAAAATCAAAATGTACTAATCTTTTAGGGACGGAGGTAGTAGTAGAGTATCGTATCTCATAACTAAAACAGTAACATATCAAGATTTCGAGAAACCGTGAATTAAAACGAGACGAATCAAGTAAACAACAAATCCACTTACTATATCCGGTGACCCCATTTATTTGCAGTTACAAGAAGCGGGCCCTCTACAGGCATTAGCCAGTTAAGGTTACCATATTAACTCTTCCCGCTAATTCACTATATAATGCAGTGTCCCAATTTATTTGTCCAGCTAAGGTCAGAATTTCCAAAAAAAAAAGGTCACAATTTCCATTTTTTTTTATTTTAATTTCGTTCATAACTTGGATTAATTAAGATGTTTTTTTTTTTCTTGAAACTTATGATTCCTGTTATAGAAACCATACAAAGTTGCTCAACCTGCATTTTGATTTTTCTTTTCTCCATTTTTTTTGTCGTTTTATGTGCTGTTTCTTCTTCAGTAAGTTTGTTTTAACTATATTTTTTTCTTAGTTTTTTTAACTTATTTATTTTTGTATAGTTTTGAAAAATTGGAAGTCACAGTTGTAAATTAACAGGTGTTTAAATTTCAGTTATTTGTTTGGAATTTCTATTTTTTTGGGTTTTTTTTGTGTTTGATTATAAAAAAAAGGTGGCGTTTTTTTTGTGTATTATTGTTGTTAATATGAGTAGAAATGGCTGATTAGGTTTTCTGTTTGATGATTTTGTGGTATATACGTATGCATGCCTTTATGTTTGTGTATTTTTCTTAGCAATTTATGTTCATGTGAACAGGTTTGGTGTTTTTGAATGTGTTCTTTACTAAGGTACGGGGTTAGATTTTTTGATAACTCAAGTGTGCACTCGAATTTCTTGTAACGAAAGTCGATATTTTGGTGACTATCATTTTGTGGAGTGTAAAAATCATTCGGGTTACTTTTTTAGGTTTCAATATATCTTGTAATTTGTTATTTATGATTATGGTATTCGAAATAATTTCTAAAGCTATGCTCTTTTCATTTACATATGTGTAGAATTGAGTTGATGTAATTTTGAATGATTGAGAAGAAAGTGATTATTGATGTTAGTGGTTCTGTTTTTGTGGATGGTTCTTAGTAGAAAATGATTTTGTGGACTTTTACTTGTTCGCCTTAATACTAGAATTCCACGACTGGCAGATTGCATTATTTAGTGTTGGCGGTGTTGTAAAATTTGTTTAGTGATTTCTGAAATAGGAACTTGAGTCCTTTTTAGTTTTATTAATCGAACTTCTCTGTGGTTTTCCTGATTTACATTGTCGACTTCTATGTCTGTACTTACTGATCTTCAATATTGAATCGAGGGTTTGGTACTTTAACGACAGTCATCTTGTTTCAGGGCTGTGATTTGGATATGGAGGATTACGTTTGTTTTGGAAATTCAACAAGCATCCCGTGCATGACTCAAAACAATGAGGCCCAAAGTCTTTTAGTGCCTTTGAACTCGTTAAATTCATCATTTATAAATGAAAGTGTCGTGGCTCCTTCATTGAAAGACCTATCGGCTTCTATATCTAGTATGGAGCAATGGAATGTTGACTCAACTTCTGGACAAAATGATAACATGAATTTATTAGTGTCTGGTACCAACTTGTTGATGCACAACAATTCCCTTCTGCAAAGGAATGGAAGTACCTACACTGACCCTTCTTGCAATTTTCTGTCGCCTTTGGGATCTCTCGAGTCAAATAGAGTGAGCAACTCAGTCATGCCTGGGCGCTTTGCTGCACAAGACGCTGAAAACAATGGGAATAGCCTGAAGAGGAAGAGATTGCTACAGTCAATTGCATCTGCATCTGAGTTGAATGCACAAGGACAACAAATTGTATCTCCACCTCTTGCAGAGCAGGATCCTGGTGGGCTTCTTCACATAGCGAAAATGCCAAGATTAGATGTGAGCCATGAAGAACTCTTGCAGCAGCATCTTTATCAGCAAGTCTTGTTGAGGAAGGATCTCATGCAGGTGCAGAATCAGAACATGCAGCTTAAGGCATTAATCCAGCAACAAAGACAACAAAATTATCTAGAGCAACAGATGTTGCAACCCGTTCCACAGTTCAGTCGACTCCATGGGTTGCAGAAAGAAGACCAGTTAAGGAACCTCTTACAATCCCAGCAAACCCCTCCTCAACTATCCCAAATAAGCTCTTTCCAAAGAGAAGTTTGCTCTAGGCGTCTAATGCAGTATCTATATCATCTAAGAAACCGGCCTCAGGTCTCTTATGTTACACGGAATTCCATCTATAATTCGTTTATGATTCTTCAATTTTGTTTCCAATTCCACATCTTTAGTTCACTTTGTTGCTTCCTCTGATTTATCTATCCATTGAATGGTTAGCACTATAAAGTAATTTGATACTTAATTTTTGTTATCTAGTCAAACTTGCCTTGGAAATATAATGCCCACGGTTATCGCTTTATCCAGGTCAATAATATTTGTTACTGGCGTAAACTTGTATCGGAGTATTATGCTCCTGGTGCTAAGATCAGGTGGTGCTTCTCTTTATATAAAAATCTGAGGACCAACGGTCGTGGTGGTTTCATGCACACTGTGAAGGTGATTGTATTTTTCTGTATTATCTTCGATTTATAGTATGGGTCAACGATTATGTTCAAGGTTAGAAGAACTTTATTGCTTTCCCAGTTCACTACTAAAGATGGCATTTGTTCATTTATATGAGCAATTGAGTTACCAAATCTTATTTGTTGCAGGAGGGATGGGCCTGTGACGTTTGTGGTTCCAGATCAGGGAAAGGATTTGGTAAGCTGGTCATATACTCATATTATGTAAATATGAACTGTCTTCTGAAATTTGTTCTAGATGAATCTCGTTTCGTGGAGGTTAATTGTTACCATTAAGTCACTACACTATATTCCCATCATCTAACGTTTAAAGATTAGTTTTATCGGACTTGTAGCAACTTTTTCTTTTTTTTTGCTGTTTGGATATTTAAGTAGCATCTAATTGAGTATCTTTTGGCCTTTTCTGTTGTGATGATTTTGCTGGTAAGAATCTGGGTGAACTGTCATTCTTCTGGAGAGACCTGAGATTCTTTTTCCTCTAGTTGTTGTTAGATAGAAGCCATTACTTCTTCTTATATGTACTATGTGAAACAGGGATTCCTCGTTAGAGAAATGGAACCTTGTTGCTACATCAGATGGGCTACATGCAAAGAATAACTAAAATCTTGTTGTTTTGATCTCATAGTCTTGAGAGGTGAAAGAGTAGTATTTTTTGTTGACTTGTAACGTATTTTCTTGCCTCCTATTTCATATATGAGCCTAGTGGAAATTACAGAGTGGAAGTGTATTATCCTTTTCTGACTTTCATTCGTTAGATATGTGGTTGTAGATTTCTTATCAAATCAAGCAACCTATGAATTTATACCCTCTACCAGAGTATTTAGGCTCTTTCAAGGTTGCTTAACTTGATAATCCTCGGTAATTCTTTTTCAGAAGCAAAATTTGAGATATTTCCAAGGCTTTTAGAAAGTAATTTCGGAAAGGACCTTGTCGAAGAGATTTTATTTCTTGAGATGCCTCAAGAGCGCAAGGTTGCTTCTGGATTGATGATGTTGGAATATGGGAAAGCAGTTCTAAAAAGTGTTTATAAACGAGGTTGTGTTGTTCGAGAAGGGAAACTTCGTGTCTGTTTTGGGCAGGACTTGAAAGTAAGTGATAGTGCTGCGTATAATCTGCTAGGCTTTATCATCCAGGGACCTAATTTGACACCCTATATATCCTTAGATGCTATCCTGGGAGTTTTGTGCATTCAAGCACGAAGAATTTTTAGATCGTCATCAGATTTCACCACAGGTATCTTTTTCAACTATTCTGTCAATGAAACTAAATGATAGATACAGTTTCCTTGAGTTTCAATCTCTAGTGGAGTTCATGGAGAGAACAAAATACCTATTGAGCTACTTTCAAACTTCAATAATCAATACATTGTTTCTAGTATTTTAGCTTTTCTGAATTACGAATTCAAGTGAAAAAAATATTGTGAATAATATATTTGAAGTTCACTCATGTCATATAACTGTTCTATTTTTATCACTTCCAAGGGAAAGTATTATTTGGAATTATATCATTTGAACTTCCCATTTCCCTTTGTAGATTAATCAGTTAGTTGCGGCTGCTGAGAAATGCCAGACTATATATATGGTATCAGCAGAAGATTTCAAATCGAATTGTAACAAGTAAGTTAAAATATTTTCATTGCCCTTGAATCAATGTTTCAGAAAACTGAGATAATTACCACCAGAGGTGTAATATCTCTGTATTCTTGTAATTCCACACCTTGTCTTTCTTCTTGTTCTTTTCCTAAGATACACACGGTCTAAGGAAATATTATTTGTAGGTTGAAACATTTAGAACCTTGTTTGATATCTCGCTCATGCAAAATGTGGAAATGTCATGCTCATTTCTTAATTTATGCAGCAAGGGTATGGACGACTTGTACTTAAATATGGAATCGCGGTTGCTAAATCTGATTGTCATGACAAGGAAACATTAGTCAAAATAGGGCAAAAGGCACAGGAGCACTCATCTTTGTCCTAACTCCCACTTCCATCACTGATGTTCTGCATTTATAGCTATATAAATAACCGAACTTTCAGAAGTATACCAAGATGATCATTCCTTCGATGTTGTCCATTTAATTTACTTACACTGTTAGTCTTAGTCATGTCATCCTCTTCTTCCTTGTATCAAGCCAGATCCTCATCCTCAACCTAATACTGCCTCCAGTCATCCAATGATGAGGAAATGGTCATAGATTGAAATGAAATAAAGAATTATGAACCACATGAAGGAAGAACCAGAAAGAAAAGAGATCTATAAAATAGAGCTCAATGCTGAAAACAATCCTGTCCATCTACTCTGCTAATGTATGTGGTGGCATTATATATGGAGATCAGTGAAGGTTCTGTTTTGTATAAAAGATTTGAAGGCATTGTGTTTCCATCTAAGAAACTATCAATTTAGGCTGCATGGTACAGAAACATAGTGGAGACGGTTGTGCTGGTCCTAGTTGATTTCAACAGTATAATTTACTGAGGTTATCCACCATCGTAGTCTGTGCTACTAAAGATCAGTTAGCAAGGGTAATAGAGTTGCCTTTAGTGAATGGGACTTTTAGACTCAGAGAGTTGATAGATGTTCTTTTTACACGTCAAAATAACCCGAGTTTCTAGCTCAAGGACAATAAACTTCCTGTAATTTTGTCTTTGAAACTATTAGCTTAAGTTGTATGTTACGGAAACATAGTCGAGAAGCCTGTGCTGGTCATTGTCAATTTCAATAGTATAATCACTGATGCTGTTTGTTCTTTCTAGGTTTGTGACTGCTGGGCATCATCTAGCAAAAACGATAGACTTACCTTTGGTGAATGGCTTGGGACTACCAAATAAATATGTTCGGTGCTTGCAGGTAAGTCAATTTAGTTTTGTTCTACTTATTGCATCTGTGTTCAGTTTGAAGGCATGGTTACTTTTCATTTCATGATGTCATTTTCTATGTTACAGATAGCTGAAGTTCTCAATACCATGGTGGATCTTATGGCCGTCAGCGCTCGTAGTAAAATGGGACCAATAGGTAGGTGCATGGTAAATTGCAATGCAGATGTGATTTTAGTATGATGGTGCTGAGATTAAAATACCAGATGAACAATGATGGATTACACCCGTCTTTCTCTGTAGATAAGCTCTTGTTCGTTGTTAATCCTGTTAAATTGTTGCATTTAGCTTGACGTTTTTCAGAAGAGACACTATTTGGTGTTATGCAGAAGAACACTTGCGTATTCTTTTCTTTTGCATCCTGTTCATTTGTTGAACATCTATGTTCCTACTGTCTTGTGGTGAAGTTGTTAGAGTTAATCAGTTTTGTCCAAAATTGGTAGGCTCACAACACAACCGTTAGAGCGTTGATTGATTGCACACGCTCTCTTCTATTTGAGGTTCTAACAACTGGGATGTTTTTGCAGAGTGTTTGAAGTACTATGGTCAAGTAGAGTCATCGAAAGCTACCCAGAAGAATGCGCATTGTGGAAGAGAGAGTACTCTCACAACAACAAGCTTCAGTCCTGGCAGTGGCAGTGGATCCGTGAACTCTTCTTTGATTCATGATCAAGTTTTACAGGCTGACAGAGAAGTGACCATAGCGTTTATAAACGAAGGTAAGATGGCGGATAACGATACTACCATTGGTCCAACCGGGAGAACGGTAAAGCAAGAGAAACGATGTGTGGCAGACCAGACGACAGAAAATCCAATCACATCGAATGTGCAGGTTCCTCCGTCCCCTTATTATAGGAAGTTTCATAGCTTGTCAGTCAATATTGGAACTAAAAGGGCCGATTTCGAACCTGTTGGAGTTACCAAAAATTTAAGATTGCAGCAGCAGCTAGGCAGGACGCAGCTTCCAGGGAGGGTGACGAGCAACACAGCAGAAGACGAAAATGTTGCTTACACTAGGGGGAGAATGGTGAATAGTTCCACTACAACAGAAAGCGCTAGAGTTCCCAACGCACCACATAGCAGCAACTCATCATATTCCCAACGTTTACTTGAAATCAAGCAAGAGCCAAATTTCTTCTAAATGATCGGAGGAAACCCGAATCTAGAGATCTCCAGTATGCAAATGGACTAACAAAGCGATTAGTCAAACGAGATACTATATAGAAAATTTTGCACAACTTTTGAAAATCAGGTCTAATCCCTGTACTTGGTGGATGTAAAATATCACTAGTAATCGTCTATCTATGGCGTTGAACAGATAGAGTTGCACAGTTTCAGTGGTATAGTATCTAGCTTCAATCTTTTGGCATTCCTATTTTTTGTTCTTTATAATGCTTTAATTATTAGGGTTCCGATAAGATGTCCGGAGGCGGGATCATGAGTTTGAACCTCGATAAAAGCATTTAGGTTGGTCGCCTCGATAAAAGCAAGAGTGACAATTGATCGATTATGATGTTGAAAATCTATTCATGAACTTGCTAAATCCTGGTACTAATGGAGTCAGGAATTCTCAGCCATAGTTAGTGAGATTGTATGAATGGTTCTCAAAGAACAAAGTCAACATCCACTTTAACATGTTAGCCTTTTAGGCTTGCTTAGAGTAGGTGCAAAACATTTTGTTCCTCTCAACTTTTGTGCTCAAATCATTTTTCAAAAATATTATTTTCAATGGTTAAATCGACGAACACTTAGCCTAGTGGAAAAAGGCTCTTGCCAGTGACCAAAAGATCCTGGGTTCGATACTCACCTCTTCGCTAATTTACAAAAAAAATAAAAAAAAAGTGTAGCAATAACTAACATACAAAATTGTAATAAAATTAAACTACGTTACAACTTTATCATTTTATATATGGCTAATAAGAGATAGATAAGTAAAGAAACACAATGATTTTGGCTAAATACCACACATTTGACCCTCTTATTAATCTTCACCACTACTTCAATTTTTTTAGTTGAACTACCGTCACCTTGTGAAAAGTCTAATTTGCCCCTCCTTTCTTCTTCACCAACCATCCCTTTCTTCTTCACCAACCTTTAACCACCACCACCACCCTCTCCACCACCACCACCTCCACCAACAACCCTTTCCACCAACCCCATTTTAATTCACAAAATCACTAACCTTCAACTCCAAGTCATTTTCTTTCTTACTTTCTTTTTCAAATCACAACCACCACCGAGGGGTTGGGGTCAAAATCGGGCAAGGAGGGGGTGGGGCGCAATCGGGAAGGGAGGGGGTGGGGGTCAAAATCGGGAGGGAATGGATGGGTGGTGGGGGTTTTGTGTGTTTGAAAAAGAAAGGTGGTGGTTGGTGCAGAAGAATGGTGGTGGTTTTGTGGATTGAAGATGGACGATGGCTGGTGAAGAATAAAGGTAATGGTTTTGTATATTGAAGGTTGATGGTGATGGTGTTGGTTAAAGCTTGGTGAAGAAAAAAGAGGATGGTTGGCGAAGAAGGGAGGAGCAAGTTTGATCCACAGGAAAGGGCGATAGTCTAGCTAAGAAAATTAATGTGGTGGTGGAGAATGGAGATTAATATTGAGGTCAAAGGTGTGGTAATTAGCCTAATAAACCCACGTTACCCATATCGATAAGAATGTGCCGTATGTTACATGTAAAAATCTTGTATGTTATGTTAGTAGCTCAGTAACACAGACAATTGCAATTGAAATAAGAAGCCATTGTATATCAATCAATCAAGAAATCCAGTGACTTGAACAAGATGCAAACTTGAATAAATAAAAAGGATGCATCAAAGGACATACACATTCTCATGCTCAATAATAAGAGAGCAACCATGAACAAGAACCCTCTTATTTCCAAAGGCCTACGACTACGATATATTACTCGCTAACTAGAGATTAACAGGCACTAAAAACGCTTTAACCTCTCACCAAACTCACTAGGATATATAAATACAGAGTCTATGCAGAGACCACCTTTCGTATGCGTGCAATCTATCTGAGTCATTGAAAATTTGACTTTCGTTGGATTGGTAGAATGCACCGCGAAATCTCCACCATGGTACAAAATCCATCTCCCCGGGTCTTTCAGGTAACATTGGCTTGTTGCTTTCTGGCCCTCTGAAGTTGAAAGCTGAAATTGTACGGGCTTTACATCCCAGCCGTGGACATGCTCAGTGTTACAAATCCGACGACCAAATCTCCTGGCAGTGCGTCCTAATTGCAGTCTAAAGAATAGACTATATGAGCCCGGTGGGAATGGGAACTCCACCTCCCCATCAGCTTCAAACCACCAGGTCTGTTGGAGATAAGCCACCGAGGCGAACCTACATAGAAGAAGAGAAATCGACATCAATGAATATAATCAATACTCAGATTAACAAGGTATAGACTTCAATCAGGTTCTGCATCATATAGAATGGGAAAACATGTGCTAGTGTGTTGTTAAACACAAAGTACCATAAGAGGCAAATGAGAATTGCAATGTGTTCATATTACTGAAAAAAAAACTGCATTAAAATTTTGACGTCTTTCAGTATCTCTGGAGCGTCACAGAAAGAATATACAATCAAAAGAATGTCGACATTTTAAAATCCAGTATATACCTTCAACCAACTAATACCATGCTAGATCCTTAAAGACAGGAAAATTTCAGATCATATTGTTAATATAGCTTCATTAGTCACCATAAGGAAACGCGAAATGAACAACAAAAAGACCTTATTCTTTTCAATTACAACAAAGAAACATCATGAGAAGTTGAACTTGATCAACCAATGCAAAAACACATGTACCAATCATATACATATCCATTATCACAAATAATGGATGTAAAAGAAATAAGATCAGATCAAGACTCACGTGGATTCGTCAGTTGGTAACCTGCTCCAGTATCTCCGATCCTCAATCCCAGTTATAGCCAATCCATCGGAAGGTATAGACAGGCATACCCTAGCTGTACTCTTATCCAACCAAGCCTTCTGCAACGAAGAAACAACAATCTCATCAAGAACCATTAAAAACCAATGTCTAAATTAAAAACAAAATAAATTCACAATTTCTCGATAAGGATCCCAATTATAACATTATTAGATTTCTCAAACCTCTTGTCCGTAAACCTAGCTATACATTCCTTTCTATTTGGTATACCTAACATAATTAATCAATCAAAACTAAAAAGTTACAAAATAATTCACAATACACATACAATCATTGAATAGGGATTCCAAAATCAAACATTCATCGAATTCTTGAAACAATTGCCTACGTATGATTCCCTTTGTATTTGTTATAACTAACATAATCAATCAACCAAAACTAAAAAATTACAAAACATTCAAGAAACCAAGAATAATAAAATCCATTTTATTTCCAAAATCATTGATCTCACAAAATTTATCCCCCCCCCCCCCCCCCTCTAATATTCAATGCATCAAAACAGCAAAAGCATTAACAAAACCCAACAACAAAACAGCTTAAAAACAAGTAAATATGAAAAATATCGAACCTTTATGCCACCATCAAACGAATTAGGGCAACAAAGCTTAGCATAAACACCTTTCTTGCACAACTTCCCCTCATCTTCATCAATACCACAATCAAGAAATACCCTTTTGGTCAAATCCTCATAATTCGGAGGCAATTTCACCTCCCAAACGTAATCAGCAGAAGAAGCAGCAGAAAATGCCCTATTGAGCGTTGCAAGCTGACAAATCTGTTGAGGGTCAAGGTGCTCAAGAACAGAGGCTATACAGCTCTCAGGTAAATCATCAAGGCGAGTCTGTGGAGGAAGAGATGGTGGTTTTGCGGCAAAAAATGAGAATGAAGAACCCATAAAGCGTAGGAATTTTTGGGGGTGAGGTAGGGGTAGGGAGGTGAGGGGAGGGGGAGGGGGAGGGGGAGGGGTATTCGGACAAGGGGATTTGCAGAGATCAAGGAAGATGTCTAAAATATATAATGAAAATTGATTTGATTGTTTTTATATTTTGATAAATTAGTAAATTTTGCCCATTAATAAAAAATGGTCAAACGCCTAATAAAGAAATATTATTTGGTATGCGGTAGTAATAGATTTATTCTAAAATTTAATATGGAAATATTTGTTTAATTTTGTTTTATTATGGAGTATTAGTTTTCCATCTTTGTATTTCATTCTTATCTAATGTTTTAAGGTATGATTTAATAGTTTGGTGATATAAAATACAAAATTTTAAAGATTAATTTTGGGTTCAGATTTCGTTGAAGATAATTTTTTTCATATTTGTAACAATATTCATTAATAAGTTAATACATAATCTAATGATGTATTTATTAGTAATTTTTATATGTATATTTGTAATATTATTGTTAACATACTTTTATCACTAATTTGCAAAAAAGAAAAAGGAAAAAAAAGGAGAGTATGAGATAGAAATTCACAAATGTCCTTTTGTATAAAAATCCTTGAAAAGTAAGTGTATAAGCTATACATATGTGATATATGAGTTTTATGTGACCTTTTTGTTATAGTTTGTTACTAACATGTCAAATATATTTTTTCTCAATGAAAAATGAAAAAATGAAACACATGATTTGATCTTGAATAAAATAATTAACAAAGGGTTAAAGCTATATTTGATTATAAATGTTTTTTAATATGAGTATTATTTTTTGATTTCCCATGTTTTAATATCTTATTTAGTCATGTATGTTTCAAAAAATTACCTCATTTCATTCCATTGTTATATATATTAAGTTGGACATTTTGAGAAAATTGACATGGTAAAACTATCCAAGCACATTTTTAAGATAATATTAGTATTGATTTATTTTTATTTTGTTTTATTATAATTAATTTATTACTATAAATTTGATTTTGAGTTATTCTTCTTTAAAATAGGGGTAACATAAATATGTATTAAATATTTTCTTAAAATTTAGAAGGTATTGTAAAATTATTTATGGACAATTTTGCCCATGTCAATTTACTTCCAAAGTCAAACTTAACATTTATTATAACGAAATGAGCAAGTGAGATACTCTTTTTTTATTTAAATAAAGATATATTACCTTAAAACATTATACATCATACGTGGGGCATACCCCGACGAAAGGCTAACAGTTAGATCGCATTAGATAATAGATGGACGGGTGAGACAACTGGAGGGAAAGGACGAAGGGAGGTTTAGGGAAGTGAGTTACTCTTTAAAACATGCATGTGTGGTCGAGTGTGCACATTGAAACCTATGTGATTATATGGAGAAAAACATGTGTAATCGACAATGACTTTAACCGACTTATGAGCACAAATTAAATTGTAAGACATCATTAAAACTGATAGCAATATCCAAATGTGATAATGTATGTTCCTTATTTTTAGTATGATTGATACACTGTATTTAATTGTATATATAGAGTTTCATCCATTTTTGGATAAATAATTTTTACGAATTACTATTCAGAAAAGGAAAGTAATGAGTTTTACATTTAATATTAAACTTTAAAATATTAATATATCCAATTTGTATCAATTGATGTTTTTTTAATGAGTCAAACTTTGACAATCAATTAAATTATTTTAGTAAATATAAGTTTGGTATCACTAGATTTTTTCTTGAAAAATAGTTACATCAATTCTTTATAATTATTAAAATATAACTAAAAAGTAAATGACAATTAAAGTTATACATGAAAAATAACTATGTCAACTAAATTATACTCCCTCCAATCCAAAAAGATTGTAGTTTTAGAGATTTCACATAGATTAAGAAAAATTTAATACTTTTAAAAATTCCAGTCATACCCTTTGAAAACCAATGATTAGTAATTTAATTATTCACTTAAAACATGTGTCAATCATTAGTATTTGAATGTTCTTGGCTGCAACTCTTCACCTTCTTCACACTACAATTACTATATAAATGAGTTGGAATATGAAGAGTTAAACTGAGTTATGAGTAATCATTAATGTGTTTTGAGTTGTTTTATGCACATAAGGGTATTAAGGGAAAAATTGGGATATTTTACATTGATTTATGTAAAACTACACTATTTTTGGATATTTTGGAGATGCCTAAAACTACAATCTTTTTGGATTGGAGGGAGTATTGGATAGAGTTTTGGAAAACTTGATAAAATAACTCTTTCTCAAAATTAAGTCATTATGTAAATTTATATATAAAATCAAAATTGAATAAGATAATTATGACAATATATTAGGGGATTTTTTATTACTAAAAGTATTAGTCAAAATGATAACATTAAATATCATTTAGCATGGTCTTCCAAACTTATTGACGAACACTGATGTTGTTAATATAAAGAGCTAATTGTAGTAATCGTTCCGATAGTGGGTTCAGGTTGCACTTTGGTATTCAGTAGTTGACGAGTTGCAGTTTAATCCCCGATATTATAGAAATTGTTGCACTTTGGTCCTAAACAGTTAATTCCGTATAAAAAGTGATGTTTTCACTACTTTTTCTGACAACATTGTAATTACGAAATGAATTGGGGTAACCGTTAGTTCCGTTGAAAAGCTGACGCTTTCACTCATTTTTTTCGATTTTTTTTACTCTCTTTTTCGATTTTTTTACTTTTTCTTTCTTTTTTCTAGATTTTTTTCATTTTGTTTTTCGATTTGTATTTTATTTTTTTCAATTTTTTTTTAATTTTGTTTAATTTTTTAATTTTCTTTTGCAATTTTTTAATTTTCTTTTTCGATTTTATCTTTTCCTTTTCCAAGTAAGAGAGGTTCGAATCTGGTAATTATTTTAGCTAAGAGTTTTGTTTTTGATACTAAAATATTTTTTTTTGGTAATCGTTTGCTAAAAACTACTAAAACCGAACTTATTTTGCAAAAATCAAAACTTTTTGCTAAAACAACTACGAAAACCGAACTAATTTTTGCCAAAATCTAAGCTTTTAGCCAAAATATCTATCATAATTGAACCTCTTTAACTTGGAAAAAGAAAAGAAAAAATCCAAAAAAAATTCAAAAAAAAAAATCGAAACAGAATATAAAAAAAAATCGAAAAAAAATAGAAAAATGGAAAATGTAAATGAACAAATTTGAAAAAAAAAATTCAAGAAAATCGAAAAAAAAAAACCAAGATAATCGAAAAAAAAATTTAAAAAAATGAAAAAGAAAATAAAAAATATTGAAAAAGAAAATAAAACAAAAAAGAAAATTAAGAAAAAAATCAAAAAAATAGTCGAAAAAGAAAATAAAAAACAAAATAAAAAACAAAAAATAAAATAAAAATATCAAAAAAGAAATGGAGTTTTGGAGGGAAATTATTGGGTCAACACTCACAATCAAGATTTTGGCTCCCAAAATTGACTAGGTTACCCCAATTTATTTCGTAATTACAATTTTGACCCAAAAAGTAGTGAAAACGTCACCTTTTAAACAGAACTAACGATTGGGGACCAAACAACAAATTCGGTAATATCGGGGACCAAACTACAACTCGTTAACTATTGGAGACTAAAATACAACCAGGACCCACTATCAGGGACCATTCCTGTCATTACTCATTAGCTCTTAATAAAAAGTTCAAAAGTGAAACATTATTGTCTTATCAACTAGTATATTGTAAATGGCTCGGATGATCACTTAACTTTGGGGCATGGAATCAGTTGATCACCTAACTTTCAAAAGGTCTCAGTTGATCACCTAACTTTTCAAATCGTTCCCATTCACCACATTCTTCACTGATAATTCTAATTATGGAATAATTACATCACGTGGTAGTTAATTAGGGGCAATTTAGTAATTTCACGTCTTAATTTTCTGAAAAATAGTTTAATCTCATTAAAACAAACTCAATCCTCAATTCACGTGATAGGCTATTTTAATGGGATTGGGTTTATTTTAATGGGATTAAACTATTTTTCATAAAATTAAGATGTGAAATTACTAAATTGCCCCTAATTAACTACCATGTGATAGGCATGTGATATAATTAGTCCGTAATCATCATTATTAGTGAATGAGAACGATTTAAGAAGTTAGGTGATCAACTGAGACATTTCAAAAGTTAGGTGATCAACTGGTTCCATGCCCCAAAGTTAAGTGATCATCCTAGCCATTTCCCGACTAATATATTAGTTTATTAGTTAATATATAATTGTCTCGTTATCTTATTAGAACCCATTAACATATTTTGCCTTCACTCCCCTAACCTCTACGATTACTTTCAAATGATTGGTGTTGCTTTTATAGAGAAAAGAAATAGTTAGGGCATCTTTTACATAAAGGTCTCTATCAGACCTCTATTGGACTTTATCTTTGTCCGATTTTGTTAGGGGGCATATGGTCTGCTTTATAGTTTTGGATGGAAGGCCAAGTTCTTCCTTTTGTTTGTAATTATTTTTAATTTCCTTAATAAAAATTCATCGTTTGGTATCAAAGAAAAAAAATGATTGTTGGTCAAACTTCATAAAATTTGACCTTGAATTCTCATTAAACGATAAAAAATAATATAGTCTTATAAGATCTTGTTAGGTTTATCTCCATATATATTTTTAAAATGTCAACTTTTTTGTAATTTTTTACATCTAGACTAAGAGATATTTATATTTTAAATCATGTTTTGCTGTCCACTAAAAATCGAAATGTTTCGATTATTTAGGGATAAAGGGCGCAATAATTAATAAGATGGTTGAAATGGATATACTTTAACATCTTGAGTTCAACCAAGAACTCGTTGGTACTCTCCCTTACGAGCTAAAACTTAGATGGTTAAGGAATTGATTAAGCAGATTACTTAAATCACTATTAAACCGTTAGATCATCCATTTAAATGACTTTTTGATCCGATACTTATGATTAAATACGGATATTTTTGGAGCTTCACTTATTATTTTAAAGATATTTTAATGAGTAAATGATTTCACTGATCACTCACGTTTGATAAAAAAACACTAGTCGAACACCCTAGTATGAGAAAATTATGGGAAAATTATTAAAATAGCCTTACCAAAATGTTAAAAATTAAAAAAAAAACGAAGAGTTGTACCAAAAAAATAACGCGTGAGTGACCAAAAGTATACATAATACCCAACATGAGTGATCAAAAGTATGTAAAGTCGAGTTAATCGAATAGCCTAGTGGAAAAGGCTCTTGTCAGTGACCGGAAGGTCATGAGTTCGATACTCACCTCATCGCTAATAATTCACAACAAAAAAATATATACAAAGTCATACAAGGTGATCGGTTAGTGTATTTTAACAAACGTGAATGATCATTGAAGCCATTTGCTCTATTTAAATTGATGCATGCTTTCCTTCGTGACTGTTACGTATTTGTAGATAATTATTTATGTCTATTATTAAGAAAACTAGTTAGTCACCACTCACCACAGTGACCTAGTTAAATGTTTAAATAAATATTTTATATCATATTATTAAGTTGTGCAAAATTTTAAGATATGACGGTTACAATATTAATTTACTTTTAAGTACTTGTTCGTCACCGCAGTGACCAAGTTAATGAGCAAATTGATATTCAATCTCAACTAATAGTTATATCAACTAATGAAAATATTAATGATATGTCAATATATTATGATAGCATACAATAAAGTAGTTCTTATTATTTAGAACATACATAAAATAATTTTATGGAGGTGCATGCGTATGATTTAATTTCACTCTAGTGGGTTAATTATATTACATACGTATTGCTCAAATATGTAGATCAGTTTTGTTCACAGACAAATTAATTCACCTATTTGAACAATAATTAAGAAATTTATTCAATTATTATGTTAACTATAATTTTAAATATAGTAATATCAGACAACATCATCATATATTTTTAGGTGACTACCCACATGAGCGCCTACAATTATGTTGTTCAAATTATTATACGTGTTATTTTAAGCTAGAATTGTTGGATTTTAAGGCAGTTAATGGTCAAATGATTGGTTACCCTAACGAATTCATCGACAATGCTAGATTATATATGAATGGTAAAATCAGTGGGAGTACTAGATAATGAGGATAATCCATAAATTATTATTACTACTACTATAATGGCACCATCACCATTCAGTATGTTAAAAACCAATAAGAATGATAGGATGAAAGGTTCAAAACACATGGACCTTGATTCCCTATTACTTAAGTAAGATGTTAAACTAAATAAAATCGTTATTGTACGCATGGATAACAAATATTGAGCTCTTAATACATTTTTAACATCTTTCATGTCTGTTTTTTAATATGTATACCTTATGTCTAGAATAATGATAACAAACTAAAGTAATAACACACTCCTTTATGTGTACCTTATCGATGTTGTAGTACATGGAAGCAAGCAATTGCAAAATAATTTGTGCACGCCATGACTCTCATTTGTAACTTGATTAGTCAAGACACTTATGGTCACGAAACAGACGAGTGATTTGCATATCATGCGCGCCTTATGTTCTTAGTACGAAAATAAACAACTCTCCTACAGACCAAGTGCGAGAATGTAAGAAATAATATTATTTAAGCATTATTACTTTAATAATGTAACCATTATGTTGGTCATTAGTAAGATGTTTATGTTGCAAATCCGTTACGAACGTTACAACCGTTACATAATCATTAGCTTTGATTGATGGTTAATATGACAATTATTTTGAGACGAAGAAGGTTCTTTCTCTACCTATAAATAGACTTCTTTCTTCTTCAAATGAGTCAATCAATCTAAAAACTAAAGTAGTAACACATAAAGGAGTTTATAGGTCAACAGAAAGAAACTCTTCTCCATATCTTAAGGCGAGTTCTTGGAATCAACATCACTTTCGGTCTAAACCAACTCATGTCAATTAAGTATTAATGGCTAAAGGTGTATCAATTACATTTTATTATGTATACATGTGATAATCATGTAATTCAAAATTTTAAAAATTATGTCATATTTTAATCATTTAGTAATTTTTGATATTCATTATTTAAAATATTATTGTACTCATACTTTTATGGAAAATATATTCTTCAAATAGATAGATGCATTGCCAAAATATTAAATGAGATTCTTTCTTTCTCCGCTTGCCCTTTACATTATTATGTGTTCAATTTTCGTGTGTGAAGACCTCCCTAAGGTACTTTCGGCTTCCATAAGCCATATAGTTGTCTTATAGTAATTCGAATATTTTTCTCTTTGTAAATAAATAATACTTCCTCCATCTTTAATGATTGATACATTTTAACTTTTATGATTAACAAAATATGATTTAAAATATTAATATTTATTTTATATGTAAAAATTAAATTATAAAAAATTGATATTTTAAAAATATATATTGAGACGAATCAAATAAGATTCCACATGACTACATTATTTCTTATTGTTTAATGAGAATTCTTATTCAAAAGTTTTAAAATTTGACCACCACAAAATTAAAGCGTATCAATCATTTTGGGTCGGAGATAGAACTTCAAAATGACTAAATGATGAGAGAACATAATCCAATTTTTTTTAGCCACCCATAACAAACATTCTCAAATATATCATTATGAAGTCTCCTAAGAGGACAAAGATCGTTGCCTTTATTATTATGTTGTGCATAGTTCCTTGATGATGATGATCTATGTCGGAAAATATGATATGATTAATATTGTTGATCTATAGAATGCCAACTCCTACATAGATCATGCCAACTCTTATAATAAGATTCAATTTATTAAAAAAATGGTAAGAGAGGCACATTTGACATTAAAAGTCGATGTCCGATCGCATGTGTTAATATATAGAATTTTGGGCTATTGTTTCTATTATCAATTGGTTTTAAAATCTCATAAATTCTTAACATAGTATTAGAGCCAATCTTAGTTAATGAGGCACATATAACCTGCCGATGTTGAAGAGAGGATCTGCGTGTGGGTGGTTATTACCCAACTTTTCTGGTCATTTTTGAGGCGGAGTACGAATTCACCTCCTCTGTTGGGCGATGGCTAGTCAAACGAGATACCTTAAATAAGCGTATCATTTATGTACAACAAACAGCATAAGTAAAAGGACGATAAAAAATGTGTATTTTAAGAAAAAATTTAGTAAAACTGATGTATGTCATCAATTTTCTAACAGACACAGTTGCAATTATATATTGTTCCCCAATTAAATATAGAAGTAATAATAAGATCCCTTCACATTTCTATTTCTCTAGTTTTTCATGTTCTTAATAAAAATTCAGTTACAAATATTCACAATCATTAATTTATAGAATATCATTTGTGTAATCTATCGACTTTACTTTCTCAAAAAAAAAAAAGTTCAATTACAATCTTAACGGTTTTGTCGTTCTTGTCTTGGAGAGTCGTGAAGAGGTAAATCATGAGATGTGCATGCATCAGATGGTCAGAGAACTTGAGGTAGCATGTTAACCACTTCCACAACAGATTATACCTCATAGAAAACTCGAACCCACGCGCTACAAAAGACGCAAGACGTGAGACTACTCATCTTAAACTTTTTACCATTGGACCTGGTAGAAAGTTATGGTTCTCCTAAAGTCTGTTCTCTTAAAATTTCTATAATGCATTACATGCGTAGATTTATAAATTGCATAAAGTACAAGCTTGTAATGCATTCAGGGAAGGATCCAGGAGTCCGATTCTGGTGGTGCAAATCTTTTTAAGAAAAAATAATATGTAAACGAAAATTGAGACTAAATCGACTTGTTTTTATAACTATCATTTTCATTCTATTAATCAATGAAAACAAGTTGAGTCACTACTTTATGACGTTTGGATACGAGTCGAATTGAACCGAACCTAATTCGAATTGAATATGATCGCATTAAATTTTTAATACCGGTATTTGAATTCGTATGCTCATTCGATCCGAATACCAAAAACAAGTTCAATTTTGCTATGACATTATTCTATCAATATTTGAATTTAATAGTATATTTATTATATTTTATATTCGGAGTCCGAAGAAGATGATTTAAATCTTATAAATTTCATAAATAAACAAATCATTACCTTATCTTTGATAGATGAAAATAATATATTTTACAATCCAAATAAATATACTTATTATAGCTTAGGGAAAATATGTAAATATCTATTAAAAGCTCATTATACACTTTCAAATGGTCTAGAAAAATGTATTTATCTACTCCCCCATTTTTAATTTAATTGAGGTTTTAGGAGTTCAAGTCAAACTTAAGTGCAAATTAATTTATATTAATTATTTATCGAGAAAAATATAGCATTGATATAATTGAATTTGTTTTTAAAAATATTTTCATAATATCGTTTTTTATAATTTTTCAATAATTTATATACAAAGTAATTGATGATTAAAATTGTGCTTCAAAACTCGTAAAGTCAATAAAAGTGAAATGAGGGAGTATTAAATTAGGAGGGGTACAGTTTAAAAATCATGGAGTGTAGTAAAATTGAAAAATATAGAATAAATGGGGAAGAAAAAAGAAAAAAAAAAACAAATTATTGCTCATCAGGTTCTGAATGCATTAGAAAATTTTTAAGAGAACAACTTTTAAGAGAATTATAATCGATCCAAAAATATTCATCCTAGTAACCTAGAGCAAGTGTCAAATTGCGAATGCATGCATGCATTGCAAACAATGAGTCAGCTATAAGCTGCACTAATCGAAATAATCAGAATCGTCTTATTCTTATGATTCGAATTACTATACTTTTTAGGATCTCCAATCCGAATCTCGGTTTCTACCAAAAGAATCAAATCAATGAAGAAAAAGGGATATGGTCTAAAAAAGAATGTAGTAATAGTTTTTTTTAGTCTTTCAAAAAGATGTTTCATGGAATTTCTTTCAATGGGTCAATCGATTACTTCTTTAGATTTTTAAAGGCAAGAAGAAACTTCACCTATTTTTAAGACCTGAGCTGTGATATAAAACTAGTGGATAAAATAAAAATAACATTAAATAAAAGGTCCGGTATTCCTCAGTATCAATCTACAAGTCTAGTAAAAACTCGTTGATTTTATGAGAAATAGAAAATTTTGGAAGAATTTGGTTGGAATCAAATTCCAATCATTCGCAGATCCGATTTGATTGAAACATTATAATTAATATAATACATTATAAAAAAACAAATTATTACTCATCAGGTTCGAACCTAGACAATTAAGAAAAACACAATTGTGCTTTGCCAATTAAGCTAGGATGATTTTTTGTCATTACTTATCTTATCTAACCATTTTTTCCCCAAAAATTTTGGTGGTGCAACTGCACCACCACTCAATGCATTGGCTCCGTCTCTGAATGCATTAGAAAATTGTCAAAAGAATAAATTTTAAGAGAATCGTAACCGGTCCAAAAATATTCATCCTAGTAACCTAGAGCAAGTGTCAAATTGCGAATGCATGCATGCATTGCAAACAATGAGTCAGCTATAAGCTGCATCAACGTGTGGTTGACTCAGCTGATGAGAAACGAATGATTGAAAAGATAAAGAAAAATTTTAATTTCATAGTTTTGGTTTGCCCAGCTGACTCATGCATCATATGCATCGTCCAAATCACAACTACTACTTCACTGACCTGGGTGCATGGTTGGCTTAATTTATTATTTTAAGTTGATAACTTTTTAATGTTAAATAAATACTTCCTCAGTTCCTCCGTACTAATTTTTGTTTAGTTTAAACTTTTTATTAGTAAATAATTGTCATTTTCGTATAATAGATTATGATTTTACATTTTTAATGTATTTTGGTTATTTTTCTGTTGAAATTAGATTATCAAATTCCAATAAGATAGTGACAATAAATTGTCATTTAATGGTTTTAATGTAATTTTTGATTAGTTTTAATCTTTTTTATCTATATAAAAATGACTAAAAGGACAATTAAGAAAAACGGAGGGAATATAATCAGAGAAAATTGTTGAAATGGTCTCCGATAGTATGACCGAGTTGCACTTTGGTCCCCAATAATTATACGGTTGCACGTTAGCCCCCGAAAGTGACCAAAAAGTTGCACTTTAGTTCCTACGTCAAGTTTTTCGCTAACATTTCAGGTTTATGCGCTAAAATTCGGGTAAAAATATAATTTTTATGACGTAAAGTTGATTTTTTGCCCCATTTGGTGCTAAAATGAAACTCCACAACCCTAATTGGGTGAAGAAAAAATGGGAATTTTGGTGGGAGGGGGTTGTAGAATTTTATTTTGGTACCAATTGGGACAAGAAAATCAACTTTAAATTAAACATTAAAAGTTATAAGGGTCTTAATTATAATGGATGTTAGCCCATTCCTTAACGGATTTCTTAAATGGACCTCAACTCATTTTTAGTAGGGTTGGGAAAGCTTCAATAGAATGGTGACACCGTACACGCGTCTCGTGAGGAACAAGAAACACGGAAGTCTTCCACTATAAATACCAAGGCCTATTGCATTTGACAAGGAATACATATTGACTCCATACACTTTATACTTTTAAACACCTTTGACTGACTTAATCGTCGGAGTGTTTGTGGTCGTTATCCGACCACGATTTCACTTCAATGACTCCAAGAAAACCTAATTCCAATACACCAGTACCAAGACCCCTATCCAAAGGGACTACCCACCAGCAAATGGAAACCCAAACTTCACTAGGTCGTGAAGTTAATCAAAATTCTGACCTTAGGGACCAGATCAATCGAGAAGGGGAGGCTCACGTAACGAACTCCAGAGGACCAATACATTATTCCCTTCTGGCAACAGACAATAGATACCAGGTCGCGGACTCCCATGCTAACAGACGCGGAGAATCTGTGGACAATTCGGAAAGTGAAATGTAAAATCAAAGCTCTTATTATGATGAGCTTTCTTGGTGTACATAAGCAATATTCAAGTAGCAATGTAGCATGCTTAAAAAAGGTTAAACGGTAAAATTAACCTCAACGAAATTAAAAAGGAAATAAGCGTTCTTAATTTCCCCATAATATCCTTTGGCAATCCAACAACTTCCATATATAATCCCTCATATGAAAATCCATTGGAAACATTTGCGGAAGCACAAGAAGGATCACACACATTCTTATAGAGCACAAACCATTGGAAAATTGAGATATAATAACCATAATCTTGAACATGCATGATTTGTTATGAGTTGTTAAAGTGAAAAAGTTATGCCTTCGATCCAAGTTTGAAATTCTATTGTATTATTGTGGGTGAACACACCTGCTATGTGTAAAAGTTGGAAATAAACAACTGATACCTTTACTTAACGGGCTATTGACACAATCGACCATTCATGTTTCATAATGTTCATCTTCGATACTCATGTTTTATTATGACCTTTTTCGATCATCACTCATGTATGTTCTAATATCATGTCTTAGTGGTTTGAAGGTGAATTATGTATTCGTTAAACTGAATTTTTAGTCAAACTAATCCTTAATTCGAAAGGGGTAAAATAATCAATTAATAGAAAATGATATATGACAACGGTTATTTAGTAGATGTTGTTGGTATGTGTATTGGGTCTTGAGTAGCCACACATATGTAGAATAAGAAATAATATAGTTATGTGAGATTTTGTTAGATTCGTCTCAATATATATTTTTGAAATATCAATTTTTTATAATATTTTCACATGTAGAATAAGAAATATTTACGTTTTAAATTGTATTTTATTGACCATAAAAATTAAAATGTACCAATCATTTAGAGATGAAGTGACATAACACAATTAAAAAGAATGGCCAAGTGTAGCAAAATCAAGAGAGCCAAAAAATAGTACTAGTAATTATGACAATGTAATGAAGACATGTGTAACCATAATTAAAAATTATCTACACTTGTTCCCCCGAATGTTTTAATAAATAAATTTGAGTTAATCGAATAGTTTAGTGGAAAAAGCTCTTGCTAGTGACCACAAGCTCCTGGGTTCGAAACTCACATCATCGCTAATTTACAAAAAGAAAAAAAACAAAAAATTTAAACAAATTACAAGGCACAAACATATACGATAACTAATAATAATGGCTATCTATGGTTAATTTAGACATGTTGAAATACGCAATATAAGCAATTATTGGCTAAAAAATAATAACGATGAAAAAAGATTTGAGAATGCAAAAAAATAAACTAAGCGATAACAATTTTGCATATGAGATGGCAATAAACCCACCAATATTAAATAAGTAATTAAATACTAATTATTTGAAATACGATCTAATAACAAAAAACTAATATAATAATTAAAGCAGATTGGCCAAATTTTCTTGTTGCATTCGAATTCAAAGAACCGATCATTATGAAAATTAGTTAATTCAAGTATACTGGAATTATATTGGCTACATTAAATGAGAATATTGATATGTCGTTAATATATACGAGGAATGGAAATATTTTGAGCGAAGAAAATTTAGGAGGAGATGCAATTAATTTGCATGACCTTATAAACATTTATTGACTAAAACACCCTCACCCAAAATTCAATTATTGGATGTAAATCCAAAAAAACACACTAGTTTTTAGTAAATCAGTTTAGATGAATAAGTAATTTTTTCAATGTCATATTTTTTCGGTAGAATATATGACTATTAATCAACTATGAGCAGTCAATTTATGATTGACTGAAGTCTTAAAGTGTAATGGGGTAGAACAACGAGTTAATTTTGCAGGAATGGTTCCAGTAAGTGGGAAATGGTCCGTGAATGTGTGTATAATGGTGCATTGTTGTTTCTGATCCGTTAACATTGACGGTTTTTGGCGTGAATAGTGATGTTTTGAGACAAAAATGAAACTTTAGAGAAGTTGGTTACGTTAATGAAATTAGGGGACAAAATGACTAAATTACCCCTTGATACACCTTTTTTTCCTTTTTTTCGATTTTTTTTTCAAATTTTGTAGATTGTTTTTCTGAGTAAAAAAGGTTCGATTTTGGTAGTTGTTTTAACAAAAAGTTTTGGGTTTTGGCAAAAATGTTCGAAATAAAAAATGTTCAGTTCCGTACTTTTTCGGCAAACAAATATCAAAATAAAATATCGAACATTTTTTTCAAAAAACCTAAACCTTTATCTAAAACAACTACCAAAATCGAACTCTTTTTACCAGGGAAAAAATAGAAAAAAAGAATTGAAAAAAAATCAAAAAAAAAAATCGAAAAGAAGAAAAAGAAATTGTATCAAAATATCGAGGGGTAATTTACTCATTTTGACCCTCCAAATTTCATTAAGGTAACCAACTTCTCAAAAGTTTCATTTTTACCACAAAACTTCACTATTCACCCCAAAAATCATAAATATTAACTGATCAAGGACCAAAATACACCATTATATACACTTTGAGGGACCATTTCTGTAACAGTCCCACTTTCTAGGACTAAACTGCACAAGACTTCCACTTACTTAAGCACCCTGCTTAAACAAAGGGTAAAACAATAAAATCACTCATCCCAAATTAGTGTAAGCATATAAGTACAAGCTCGGATTGAACGATAAAATATCAAAGCCAATTAGTGTAGCAAAGATGATCCACTTATTGAGTCCTTTGATTAGTGTAGTAAATATCAATGCCAAATACTATGAATCTATTTGACATGTTCCTAAATGACAATTTCATTCACAGCTTCTTCCCTGTTGCTTTCTACAAATCATTGGATTTTTATTCATTCCCGTCGGACTTGATTGAGAAACTTCATTAATGTCGGCTCCATATATAAATTAGATCCAGATACAAGATATAGTACTCCTATATATTGTGCCAAAAAATTTAATCAAGTCCTATCGCAGCCACAGGGGCGGTCCATAGATTTTCGGGGCCTAGTGCGAAAACTGAAAATGAGGCCTCGATATATATAATAAAAATAAAATTTTCGAGAACTCATTTTTTGAGCTAAATTTTTCTAAGTTCTCGGGTCTCGAATATTAAAATGTGGTAAATATATATATTCACTATTATAAGCTAAATTTTCATTATTGAGTTCAAATGGCATAATATTTTTATTATCAAGTTCACTTGAGACTACATTTTTATCACTTGAAACTATATTTTCTTCCATCAAATTTTCATATAATTGATCACTAGCTATAAGATTACCTTTAGAAAAGAATTTTTCAAGAGCTCCCTTTTGTGATATAACCAATTCATTTTCACGTTTTCTTTTCTTCTTTGATCGTTTTCGGATAAATATTTGTGAGACAACATCTTATAAAATAGTCAAACAATTATTAATAAGCAAGTAAAAAATTGAATATAAAATAACTTAATTAATGAACATAAATAAAGTATGAAATTAATTAAAATAAATAAAACACGTTCAATAAAAAAGTTTATTTGTTTTTTTTTCGATTTAGTATAATTAACAAGAGAAAAATGAATTACAGCACCTATTTAATGACACGATTCTAATTCTTCAAATTGACAAAGCAATGTGCCTCACCGGATACCAATTCATCGAATGGATCAACTATTTTAATTTTATTAAAACAACAGTATTGCATTGACTCTGATATCAGATTATGAGTAAATTTGCTCTATTCAACTTATACAATTAATATATTGTTTAAGAAAGACCGAAAGACTAAAAAAGTATTAGTAAGCTAAATAGACAGTACATTTGTCTTCGGATTCTTATTTATCCTAATCTCATTAAATAATGTTTCATGTTTGCTCTACGGAATTTGATTATTAATGTTACAATAATAGCGTTATAATATTAATAGTTAACCGAGTTCATAGTTTTAGTGCTAATGTTTTTATATCGATTTTAGTTCAACAATTTTCAATTCTAAATTATAAACTTAATACTTATTTAATAAATATAATTTTTAAATATTTAATTTAATTTCTAATTTTTAAATCAGTAAAATAATATATATATATATTTTTTTTAAAATTTAGGGGCCCTCCAAAACGGGGGCCCAGTGCGACCGCGCCCCCGCCATGGGTAGGGGCCGGCACTGCGCAACCAGTACTAGAATAGTGGTTATACTTTTATTAGCGTAATGTTGTGTAGGAATTATAATCGAGATTATTCATCTTATCACTTAAAATACAAAAAAGTAAATATGAATATTTATTAAGAAGATATGAAGGTATAATAGAGTATAAGAAACATGATTCTACCAGGATCTTATACAAATTTACTAACAACTTAATCATTTAAGCTATTTTATTTTTATATCAACTATTCACATACGTGAGTGTCCAAATACACTCTAATCGACATCGATCCCTGGCTAGACAGAAAAAACTTGTTGTAAGTTGAAGAAATATATTATGAATATTAGCTTTGATGCACTAGTTTTCATTTGTTAAAAATTAGTTGGCTATAACAAGATAATTAAACCAAGAGAACGGCTAGTATATATTTAATACTTTAAGAAAAATTATGTTTGTCTCGTAATATTTCCTCTGCATTTTTATATTTAAATTAAAGTCATTTAATTTTGTGAATAAATCCATGTGACATAAATTAATAATATAAATATTTATTTTCACATGTTGCTGTAATTTTACAGTTTTTTCACAACGTTTCTTATAATTTTCAAAACATTTCTACATTTTTATTAATCGAAATTAAATCACGAAACGAAATTTTGATCCTTGGTTAATAAACTACATACCCCAATAAAAAAATAATTTAGTAATTAAAACTATATAAATTTCAGCTAATAAATTGTGTTCTCATAAACTCTATTTCGAGTTATGTTATGGTACATAGCGAAGAGCTTATAATATATATTTTATTTTATTTTTATGAGAAAATCGTATACTACGTCAAATTATTATTACCTCCAATAATCTCATACGATTGTGACATTTTCTATTGGTTACAAAATTCGAATATAAATGTGCATAAGTGTGTTATAGGACGAGGTTAGGCGGTTAGCTCTACATATTAAATCGTTTAATAGTACAGATTAAGACTAATGCAGAGAATAATCACATTTAAGTAAAGAAGACGTAATGTTTTTAGAGATCATTAGAGATTGTCACTATCATATTACAATATAACCATATCGTATCACAATAGTCTAATAACATTTCTAATTGTTTGTCATTCAGTCGCATCTTCTCGGGATTGTTCGTGTTAATCGTGAGCCGGATCTCCTTCTGATTCTTTTATGAAACTTATCAATCTTTAGCCATTTAGTGTGTTTCAGTGCCGTCCAGAGGTACCTTCTGAAGGATGGCTAGTTTGTCTAGTCCGGGAAGGAGGTTGAGATTCCTCGATCTGAGAAATATTCTTCCATGCATGGTCTCGACATATATAGCACCTGAAAGCGTGATCGAATTTCGATCACAAATACCCCAACGTTCAAGTTAAACAAAAGGGTCCTGAATAATGAATATATAAGAGTAAGGAGTATGTAAAGTTTAATTCGACTTAACCCTCCTACAATGAAGTAGGGAGATATTTATTATTAAAGCTAAAAAGCCTCGAGAATTTTACATAGATTAGAACGTGTGTCAGTCGTTGATAAGCGCTCACGATGTCCTAATGCATCTGAACCCCTGGTTCGCATTGTCTTAGCTTGGAGAGCCAGCTTATGCATAAATTTATAATTAAATGAACCATAATGATGATGATGCAATCTTTTTCATGTACTATTTTAAGCTAAGGGAAGCATATTTTTATTTTAACTATTTTTTAAGTGTGTACGATGCCTTCGATATTTTTAGTGTAAGTAATCAAGCACATAAAATATAATTTTGATATCTTTACAGGAACTAACGTGATTCGTGTACATGTATAATTACACTCGAAATAGTTTTCTCCAATCTTGAGATTGGCGTGTGTTGCATTGTGAGGCGTCGACATTGAGGAGTTGACGTGTAAGATAGCCAAGGGCTGGAGTTGATCACTATAGCTAGAAGAGTTCCAATGTGATACAAATTCATATGATATTATATGACGACGTTCGATTTTGTTTGTCGTTAACTTACCAGTCTTAGCTTGCTCCAGTTCATGAATGATCAACTTCATACTTATCTTATCCTTGGCAACAAGTGTGAAGACTAGAAATTCATACCCTTATCTCCGTTTAATAAGTTTGGAATGAATTGATAGGAGCAAATTATTTAAATGGTCCGTAAAAGTGGGTTTAGGTTGTCTTTTGATCTTCGAAAATATAAAAGTTGTATTTCGATTCACGATATTGTCGGACGGTTGCATATTGATCCAAAGTTTAATTAAGACATTAGTTTTTAAAGTTTAATGGTGAATTGGTGATTGTAGTTCACTCCTAAGTTAATTCTATTATTACCGTTCTAACATATTAACAACGCGTGTAACTCACGAGGAGCTTGGGCCGTTAACATATAACAGCGCCGTTAAATTTTTGGCCAATCTGCAACTGTAGGCCATATCGTAGATTGATTTGCATCTTTTGTACTTTTGGGACCAAAAGGCGACCTGAACCCATACTTTCGAACCATTTCGGCAATTTGCTCGAATTGATAATGTTACGGATTATTCTCACATCGTCAATTTGTTTTATAACCTAATACATCAATCTTTAATCATAATAAAATGAGTTTTTCGCCGGGGACATTACCTACTTTTTACCTATGTCACCGATTGATCACCCACTTTTCAAAGTGTCCTGGTTGATCACTCATTTTTTAAAAAGTGTCTATTTTGATCAGTCGGCCACTTATCCGAATGGTCAACTGCTGGTCAACTCACGTGGCACCCATGAGACCGACTGACCAAAAGACACACTTTTTAAAAATAAACGATCAATCAAAACACTTTAAAAAGTGAATGATTAATTGATGACATAGATAAAAAGTAAATTATGTTCCCGATTAGAAACCCTATTAAAATTAAGGGGTGGAGGTTAGTACATTGTTCTGGTTGGTAATTGTCACATATTGGTGATTCGTTAGCAGGGGCTATAATGGTGTTGATCTATTATTGTGACACTGTTTGTCTAGTTGTGTACTTGTGTTCCTTCTAATTTGGAATTTATACCATGTTCATTTGTATATATATAGCTATCACAATGTTTAATATTATTTTTTCCATCTCAAAATAGTTGACGTTTTGATATTATCTTTTTATCTCAAAATAGTTAATATTTTCAATTTTCAATACAATATTTTGATAAATTTTCCTTTTCAGCCCCTCTTAAATTCTCATAGTAAAAATATAATCATCTACTAATATGCATCTTCCATTAAATATATAAATTCTCATTTATTTTCTTTTCTATTTCATTAATTAGGGGCATTCTTATAAAATTATATTATTTTTTAATAATTGTACAAATTGCTAGAACGTAAAATATTTTGGGACGAAAGAAATATGATTTAACTTTTTTCATCAAGTTGTTCTATAAATATAGAAATAACTGTTAATATGATTTCACTAAGTGGTTCATATAAGCTTAAATCACAAAAGAAGAAATATGATATATGTCAATTAAAATAGTGATATATATGTCAATTAGTTTTGATGAATGAGTTAAAATCTGGGAGGTTTTAATTTTATTGGCTGATTAATTAATTAATGTAAAATGCAAGCTATATTGAATGATAATAACTTGGGAATGAATATTAGAACACAATTTTGGGGATGATTGTTATAACAACGATTCATTGCTCAATTGACAATAAAAAATTGACTCATATGTAGAAGATTCATTGGTTGTTTTAATTTAGAGTGCAAATTTACTATCTTACCCTTTGTTTAAGTAAGATGCTTAAGTAATGTTTAAGCACACAAAATACTCTCCATATATTCTCATATAAAAAGAAGAAATTTGTGCATTATGATAGAGGACTACTATATAATAATTTGAATGTCATTATTGGTAATCAGTTATATTATATTTTTCAAATTAAATTTTGCTTAGTTATATTTTCATTAACAACTATATTTTGTTTGAACTAGATCGAATTAGAACTATTGTAGTAATATGGTTGACTCTCATTACAAATTATATCATTAATAAATAATTATTAACGTGTTCTTCAAACAGATAGATAAATTGCCAAAAGATTGATTTAGATTCCCTTAATTTCTTTCTCCCCTTTTCACATTATATTATGTGTTCACATTATTATAGTTGTCTTATAATTAATAATATTCGAATATTTTTCTTTTTACAAATAAATAACACTTCAAAATGACTTAATAATGATGGGAGAACATAATCCAATTCTTTTAGCCTCCCATAACAAACATTCTCAAATATATCATTATGAAGTCTCCTAAGAGGACAAAGATATTTGCTTTATCATTATGTTCTGCATAGTTCCTTGAGGATGATAATCTATTCCCGAAATATTATATTATTGTTTTCTATAGAATGCTAACTCCTTCATATACTATGCCAACTCCTATAATATAAAAGATTCAATTTATTAAATAAATTATTAGAAATGTACATTTTTTATTGAAAGTCGATGTCCTTCCGTGTTAGTATAGAAATTTGGGCTACTGTTTCTGTTGTCAATTGGTTACAGAGTAGAATTTTATAGACTATTAACATGGTATTAGAGGTAATGCCGAGTTAATGAGGCACATATAACCATGTCGAGATGTTGTCCGAAACATAATCCCAACGTAAAAATATATATGTATTTTAAAAAAAATTTAAGAAAATTGATGTATCATGTATGTCAATGTTGTAACAGACACAGTTGCAATTATATATTTAGTTCCCGAGTGGCCGAATTAAATATCTCAAAAAGTAAAAGTCATTCACATTTTTATTTCTCTAGTGTTTTCATGTTTTAATAAAACTCAGTTACAAATATTAACAATCATTAATTTATAGAATATTATTTTTGTAATCTATCAACTTTACCTCTTCTCACATACATAATTTATAGAAACTATTTGCGAATGCATATGCATGCATTGCAAACAATGAGTCAGCTACAAGCTGCAGCAACGTGTGGTTGACTAAGCTGATCAGAAACGAATAATTGAAAAGAAGAAAAATTTAATTTCATAACTACTTCTTGGATCATGGATGCATGGTTGGCTTAATTTATTATTGTAAGTTGATACTTTTTAATGTTAAATAATAAAGACTTCCTCAAAATTTTTATTTGTAAGTAATTATGATTATTATTCACACATAATTATTGTCATTTTACATTTTCAATGTACTTTGTTTCACGTAGGGGTGTGGAGGAAATCCGAAACCGAGCCGAACCGAACCTAAAAGAACCGATTTTGTTGGAACCGATTTCGGTTCCGCCTTTGAGGGAACCAAACCGGTGCGGTTCGGCTTATTGGAGAATCGATAAAAACCGAACCGAACCGATGACTAATTTTAAGTAGAAAAAATTAAGTTTAGTAAAGGATAATTGGCGAGAGGATTCAACATTGTTAATTGTTAGTATGATATAATAATAGATAAGTGAATATATTTTAAGCTAATAATATATGGCTACATATATATATTTAAAAAGTGGTATCGTGTGACGAATGTGTATAGGAATTTCGAAATTAATTTTAAAAGGAGCTTGTTAAACTTATATAGAGTAGATATATCTTTGGAACTTAATTATGAGTTACATTTAATATAAGACAATACTAACCACATTTAGATTTGAGTAAAAAATGAATAATAATATTAGCTAGGAACGTATAGACCTAAAATTTCAAAGCCGAAAGTGGGCTCAAATTTAGGTCCAAAACACGAGGCCCAGAACCGGCCCAGAACCGAAACCGAACCGGAACCGACCTGGAACCGATAAGAACCGAACCGTTTAAAACCGAACCAATTTCGATTCTGTCTGCCGTAGAACCGATGATGTCGGTTCGGTTCTTTTTTTTGTCCAAAACCGAACCGAACCGTCCACACCCCTAGTTTCACGTATAATTATTTTCAATGTACTTTGTTTCACGCATAATTACTTTATTTCACGCATAAGTAATTGTGATTATTCACGCATAATTATTGAAATTAAAATTATTAAGTGTCCAATAATATAGTAACAATCAATTGATTAGTCTTACTTTTTTTAATCTATTTGAAAATAATTAAAACGATAATTAAGAAAAATGGAGGGAGTATAGTCACTACCAAAAAAAGTAACTTTTCTTGTTAAATAGTAACAAAATCCCAAAATATAAAACAAAAACACTTCTGTTACGCTTTTAATCTGCATTGAAACAGGATTTTTTAGTTGCTTAACGTACTAAAATTGGGTTTTTGAGTTGCTTTAAGTGAAGTTGATTTTACTTGACTATATTTTGTTTTTTGAACTACTTAATTAAAATTAGAGTTTTAACTACTTAATTGAAAATAATTTTGATGATTTTTATTCATCCATTGTTTGAACGGCTTAATTGAAATTGGTTATTTTGCCGATTAATTGACATATATAGTTGGAATTTCTTTCTGATGATAAGTGTTTTTTATGATTTTTTATATTATAATTTTTTTGTTTTTTGTTTCTAGTTTATCGATAATTATGTATTAATGGTCCAAATAAGAACATTTGCAACTTGTTTGATAAAATGTGAAAAAGAAAATATGTATTTATGAGTGTTGCAATTAACATATTAATTGTTCAATAAATAAAATTTCCAATTAGTTTTTTTATTATAAGCTACAAGCCTACAATTGCATTTAATTCTGCCAAAACCTGATTCGAATTGGTTAGTTAAGGGACTCAAAATTATAACAAAATATACCCAAATCAAAATTTATAATGGAATGGATTTGGTTTGGAGATGTGAGGCTATATGAGGAAACATTAATTCCAAACAAAATTCCTGATGCCTGTGAAAATGTAATATGAGTAGATGGTAGATTAATGGGGGTTAGAGTATAGGACAAAAGGACAAGGATTTAAGGTCTAGACCTTAAACCTTTACCTTTTTATCCTAAACCCCAACATCGATATGTCATTTCTAAGGTAACATAAGGCCCCGAATAATATTCCTCGTTTATTTACACATAAATGTATTCATATAAAGGTTAAAAGTGAGTATTATACATATCTGAAACTTTATTAGTAGCACAAATCTTCATAATTAGGGATTTGATTAATAGTATATAAAATTAAGGTTTATAATGTAAGGGATTATATAGCTTGGGATAGCTGAACCTATATAGTGAAAGATCAACCCTCAAACCGGATTTCTAAAGTCTGTAAAAATATAACATGGACAGGGGCTAGATTGTAGGGGCTCAGGGGTCAGGGTAAGATATTGTCCTTTTAACTTAAACCCTAAGTCCCTAACATTTATATGTCATCTTTAGCTTAACATAAGCCCAGGAATAATGTTCAATAAGTTTGTAAAACCATGAGGTATTTATTCTGACATCTATCACACATGTAAATATACCCATATAATGGATTAAATTGGATACCGTACCCACATAAAACTTCATCATTGATACAAATCTTCATAATGAGAAATTTGATTAGTAGTTGGTAAGATTAAGGTTTACAATATAAGTGATTTATAACATATGTTGGGATTGGTGAACCCATACGAGAAAAAATCAACCCTCAAACCAAATTTCTAAAATGTGAAAATGTAACATGAGTAGGAACTAGAACAGGAAGGGGTTAGAGTTTTGGATAAAATATTACCTTTTTACTCTAAACCCTAACATTTATATGTAATCTCTAGGTTGACATAAGCTCATGAATCATACTCAACTCAATAAGTTTGTGAATCCGTGAAGCCCTTATTATAACATCGATCATAGACGTAGATGTACCCACATATAAAGGGTAAAATTGGGTCCCGTACCCACCTAAAACTTCAATATTCGTACAAATCTTTACAATGAGGAATTCAATTAGTAGTGTGTAAGATTAACGTTTACAATGTAAGTGTAACTATCGTCTATGTTGGGATAGGTGAACCCATATGGGGAAAGATTAACGTCCGAACCGAATTCCTAAAGTCTGTGAAACTATAACATGAGTAGGGGTTAGATTAGTAAAGGGTTAAGGTTTAGACTGAAAGGGAAAGAGTTTAGGGTCCCTTTTACCCTAAACCCTAACATTTATATGTCATTTCTAAGTTAACATAAGCCCATAAACAATATTTAATAAATTTATGCGTGAGGTCTTTATTCTTACATCAATCAGACGTAAAAGTACTTATGTAAAAGCTTAAATTACGTATTATACCCACCTGAAACTTCATCATTGGTACAAATCTTCAGAAATAAGTTTGATTAGTAGTTAGGAAGATTAAGGTTTATAACATAAGAGATTCTATAAGCTATGTTGGAACAGGTAAACCAATATGGGGAAAGATCAACTCCCAAACCAGATTTCTAAAGTCTGTGAATATGTTACATGAGTAGGGGCTACATTAGTAGTGGTTGGACCCAAAATGCTTGTCATTTTATCGTAAACCCTACCATTTATATGTCATCTATAGGATAACATAAGCCCATCAATAATATTCAATAAGGTTGTAAGAGCGTGAGGTCTTTATTGTAACGTGTATCATTCATACACAAATGTACCATAAGAAGACTAAAAGTGGGTATTGTACCCACATGAATCTTCATCATTGATACAAATCTTCATAATGAGAGATTTGATTAGTAGTGGGTAAGATTGAGGTTCATAATATAAGTGATTTTATAAGCTATGTTGGCATAGGTAAACCCATATGGGGAAAGATCAACTCCCAAACCGGATTTCTCAACTCTGTGAAATTGTAACATAAGGGCTAATTAGTAGGGGTTAGGGTTTAAAGTAAGGTCCAGACCCTAAACCTTTTTCCCTTTTGCCCTAAACCCTAACATTTATATGTCATCTTAGGGTAAAATAAGCCCCTGAATAATATTCAAAAAATTCGTAGCATAACGTCTTTAATCTAACATTGAGTCATTGATAATTCACACACGAATGTACCCATATGAAGGCTAAAGGTAGGTAATGTAATATAAGTTGCATGTTCTATGAAACAATGTTCCATGTAGGATGCAAGCACGTCGATATACTAAAAGTTGTACCTTGTAATGAAAGAATTTTAGGGGGGAAAATCGGCACAAAATATGTGATCTAAATAAAATATTCTGTCTGCACTGGATAAAACCCAACCATTATGCATAGTGGCTAACCAATGTAGTGTATGCTTCCTCACTTGACAATTGATTGTAAAGATAAAAGGACATCATTAAGTACCAGCCATAGGACTAAAAAAAATTCGGATTAGAATGATCTCGTGGTATCAAACAAGCTTAAGCATGGAGCTTAAATAATTCTTTAAACCTGTAAGTTCAAGTTCGGAAAAACATATTGTCATTACCTAATTCTGGGAATAGCAGTGCATATTACTCGCAGAAATGTGTAAATCATCCAATGGAAAACTAAGTTACCTTGTGCCCTTCAGAAAAACTACACACGTTCGCTGACTCAACAAGAACAGAAACGATATCAAAAGAACTAAAATGTACTTGAACCAGGCAAAGATGCTTTGCGAGCAAACCTGGTTTGCTCCAACTTTCCGATATAGGATTCCTCATACCTTTTGGCATGTGGGACAACTATTTCCAGCTTATATCAATGCATTTTCGTTTTCAAATGAAGACTGGTGGAAAAGTAATCCTCAGTTCGAAGTATTTGCCGAAGAATATCAATCAACAGACTTCTACATAAAGACTTGAGAATCGATCTGCTCCACGTTAGGGAATATCTCTCTCAAAATGGTTATGTAATTTGGAGTATTTACCTGCACAGGACCACAGATGCATTATATATGTGAGTACAAATTAACATTAAGAAACAAATAAATAATCATTACAAAACAAAGTAGTCTGAGTGAAAGAAACTGAAATAGGATCACAAGAAAGAAGTGCGCTTGAGAAATCATCAGGCTAGAGAATTCCAAACATCCTATACTATTTGCTTAGTTTAGCTTTACACAATCAATTGGCTGAAAATATCAAAAAAGCCCATTTCTTACACTGCCATACGTAAAGTTGAGAGTCAAATGTTCATTGGAATAACAAACATTCCAATGCAGAAATTTACTACTGGGAGACATGATATGCTATAACGCTCATATAGATAGCTCATAGTAGTAACAACCCCAACCTGAAAGAACATTTAAGAATTGTAACTGGGGTTCAAGCAGAGAAACGACTCGTAAAATTGGTACAACGATAAGCTTCCCATTGTACTCAAAATCAGTAACCAATTGGGTGTTCAAGGTTTGAGGAAATTAGAAATCTGATTTGGTTGGAGCAAAACGATAGTTTTTGGGACAAGTATTCTGATTGTAGCTTTCTTTAGTGCCTTGACAAGGAGCTGCGTAAAAGGTTGTTTCCGAACACCCATATAATCCACCGATGGGTAAAACAATGGATAATTATTATATGCACATAAAACTTGGGGACCTTGGATTTATATTTAAATTCAAAAACTTTAAAGAATGAGAAGAAAGAGACGAGCATTTTGGAGTCCTATACATACACATGGATTGCGCTCAAGATATAGAGTTGTGAGCTTATTCCTGGAACCTGCAACAGCTTCAGCCATTCCTTCAAGTGATGGAATCTGATTGTCATTAAGCCACAGATCTTCTAATCTGCATGGAAAAACCCAGCGTTGAAAACGTTTAGATATCTATCTACCATAGAATAACCTTCTAATGAGAGAGGTACTAACCTGGTTAAGGTTTGAATGTCATCAACTGATGTTAGCTTATTTGTTGCCACATCCAAGACTCGAAGGTTTACCAAAGTTGATAGACCTTCCATTTTCTGAATACCATTGTGGCTTAAATATAATTCTTCTAAGGCAGTGCATTCCTATGAATCAAAACAGAGTATAATCACAATTCTGTTTAAAGACATAAACATTACAAAATGAACTTCAAGTAACACTATGAGCATCAATGTTGACATTACCTCCAATCCCTTCATGGAAGTCAAACGATTGCTCTGCACGCTTATCTTCGTAATGCATTTCAAACCACATAAGTTGATGGATTTGATACGATTGCGACCAAGCCAGAGCTCTTGCAACTTTGTAAGGCTTTCCAAATTTTCCATGACCTGAATGACCCAATTAGTTGAACAGAAATTAGTTATAAGAAGCTAAGCATATGGAAGACCTTGATTCTGATAGTAATATGTTAATACAAAAGAATCTCACTCGCAATCTGTTTGAGCCAAGTTCAAGAATTTGTAGCTCATGGAAGTGTTCAATTTCCTCAATTTTGGGAACTTCATTTTTTGACACGTAGAGCTCTTTAAGTGTGTTGGAGACCTTGCACAAACCATTAAGTGATGGGATCTCGTTGAATGAAACATCTAACACAACAAGTGCCTTGAAAATTTCAAGATCAGGAATTTCCTTCAGCTGGTTGTCCCTTAGAACAAGTTCCTAATAACATGATCAATTTATATCTGTCACCATTGGAGTACTCGAACACCAAAAGACTAACATGAGTGAGTAACAAGCAAACGGATCGAAAAAAGAAGAAAACAGCTTTTGCAATATATTGTATTCATGATATTAAAAATTCACTCCTCGAAACATACCCGTAGGAATTTATGTAATAGACTGAAGAAATACTAACTAGCCCCATACCTCTCTCTCTCTCTCTCTCTCTCTCTCTATATATGACACCGGTACAAAAATAAATAAGCATATATTATAGCAGACACGGTGCACAGAAAAGTAAATGGAGGTAATATAGCAGTAAAGAAGGCTATAGTGAGGAATTACAAAAGGATACTTACCACATATATTAACTTATACTATCTCCTTATAATTGAAGTTGGAGATTCTTTTGTGTAATTTCCTTCTAACATGGTTCGTCTGGATCGAGATAAATGTAGGTGAGAGTACAAAGTAAAAGTTACCTCAAGCAAGGGTGATTTAAAAGAAACTAAGTGAACGTGTTAGAGTGTTGTTTGGATACTATTTAATTTTTGGAGGTGAATCGAGGTGAAATGAAAATAAGAACACAATTCACCTACATTACACCCCAATTTGGGGGTTAATGAACATTAAGAAAACTAGTTCGCAAACGGGGTGAACTTAAAATTTCACCTACATTTACCTAGATTCACAAAATCCAAACAGACCAATACTCAATTGTCATAAAGTGTGCAAAGCACACAATAGATGAACAATTTTCTGTTTCCCTCAACACGCTCTATCTAAACCATAATGCATAAGAATTAGTCAGACAAATATAACAAGCAAGATACCAACCCTAACTCCATGAATATCGGAGAAAAAACACTTACTCGAAATCTCACTAATCAGATTCAATTGCGGAACAAGTAAAAAAAGGAGCGAGTATGAATTAAGGAAACAACGTACCTGAAGGGCGGAGATAGTGTGCCACGTGGAGAGGGGTTGAATGGCAGGAGTAGTGAAGAGGTTTTGCCGGAAAGAGAGTTTTATAAGGTTGGGAAGGTGTCCAATACGAGGGTCCAAGGTCGACAATCGGTTAGCAGTTAAGTCTAATTCGGTTATGTTCGGTTGGAGCTCGATTGCTTCCAGATCGTGCAGCTGGCAACTTGTCAGATCCACAATATCTGTAGATGCTTCATCAGAGGATGTTTGCTCCATTTCAGACTTCGAATCAACAAGCTACCGAAATTAGGAAGTAACTAAAAGGGTTAATGTACCTGCACGGTTTGGTTCGGTTTTACAATCAAACTATTGACAAAAAAGATCCAATCTTTACAATCAATCGAGTTAATCGAATAGCTTAGTGGAAAAGGCTCTTGCTAGTGACCAAAATGTCCTGGTTCGAAACTCAATTCATCGCTAATTTACAAAAAAAAAATCTTTACAATCAATCAACTAATTTCGCCAAAACCCAAAAAAGATAACAACAAAATATCAAAATTTACAATCAATCGATCAAATTCCCCAAAACCCAAGAAAGATAAAAACAAAAGATTGATTCTTGCTAATCAACAGATCACAAAACTATAAACAAATAAAAGAAAACAATAAACCCCAAATGAATTCATTTAAACGACATTAAACTAGTCCAGCGTGATTCATGAATAATCTAGATTGCTAAATTATTAGCCAATCATTTGTTAGAGTTGTATTTAATCAATAACAATTCGTCATCTTACTGCTTGAAATATAGTATTCAAACTTGTAAATAAATCAAAACAAAAAATTTAAATTTAACTTGTAACGGCTATACTAGCTGGCCTCCTTGAAACTAAGTTCGACAGATTATGCAGTGTAGAGGGAGGCCGTACCTGTGAAGCCACCGCCTGAATCTTGTTGCAGGTCGAAGCCGGAGCCGGAGCCGCCTGCAGATTGACTAATAAGATTATGAAGGAAAGAGAGGGGGGATGGGAAGATTGGGGTGCGGGCTGATGTGCTTATGGATTCTAAGCCAACCGAATCGAACTCGAACCAATATTATTATTTTTCATCGAATACTCGGTTTCGGATTCCAGATACAATATTGATTATTTGTATTCGAATTCGATATTGGTTGGATTTTTCGAATATGAATATCCGATCCGTATTCGTTATTGGATGCGCTATTTGATTTCGGCTCATTATTCGTATTAGAACTTATATTCGTATTCGCAGATTTGGATTATACAATAAACACTTTTAAGAAAATATGAGAGTAAATAATTAATCCAAGCACAAAATATATAAAATCCCAACACAACCTAAATGGTGAAAACCATATATAATAAGTTATATAATTAATCTCAATTATCAAGACATAATTAGAAAAGAACTGACGAACATCTAACTTCATCAACACAAATGATTAGTTGCAAAACATCAATTCATCAAAGCATTGACAAACAACTTTCATTTCACTAAATAAATTTAATGATGGAATTGCTTAGCAGTATTTACTACCATTCAAATTGTTCAATATGAAAAAAAGAACATATGTATATTTATATTCACCCAAAAAACTTCTCATTTGAATATCTAAGCATTTAGATATCTAAGTGATGTCGTGCTGATCAAGTGCTAAAGATCTAGAGTGGAGCGGAGAAGAGGAGAAATTTATATTCTAACTCTTGTATTATACTCTAACTTTCCGTTAGTTAGGAATTTATATATTATACTCTAACTCTTGTTGAAGGAGAAGAGGAGGTCATGGATTCGAATCTCGTTGGAGACAAATTTGTCTCATATTATACTCTAACTCTCTGTAGTTTGAAATTTATATATTCATTGTTTGTAGTATATTGTAAAAAATCAAGATTTGGTTAGAATCATGGGGATTGTGTTTAATTGGTTGTTTCACGTAGCCTTTCCAGGGTGCCCCGATCTTCACTCGATTGTTAAATCTTGCAGTGTTAGGTGTCGTGTGCTTCCTTATGGCAAGGGGTGAACTGTATTTGTTTTTTTTTTTTTTTAAAAGAAAAAAGGGGGTTACCCTTTAATTTTATTAATACGAATAATCCATTACAATCACCAAACATCAGTACAATTTGTAAACTCGTAAATTCAAGGAAAGAGGCGACTAGCATCAAACTAGTGAGAGAAATTCTTCTCTCTGACCACTTCCTTGCTAGCAAGAGGGCTCGAACCCTAGACCTCCGCTAAAGATGTCAGCATGCTTGCCACTAGAACTGTATTTGTGTTCATTGAGTAGGTGGATAGGCTTAACATTATTTATGGCCTACGGGAAGACTTTGATGTTGAAACTTGTTCATGATGGTGAGTTGCTCACGGACGATCTCTTCATGAAGGCTCCTACATGGGTTTGAGTGCATGATGTTCCTCTCTCGGTGTAGAGTGAATCCAGGTTGACTAAGATCTCTTCGAAGGTGGGTATTCCTTTATACACCGATAAGGTTACTAAGGAACTCTCGAAGATGAATTATGCTAGATGCTTGACTGAGGTTGATGTGAGCAAACCTTCGGTCTTAGAATTTGGTGTCGAAATAGAATATGAGGTACGTTCAAAAGGTTACTTATGAGCACTTTCCATTAGTTTGTTGTGAGCGTAAGACTTTTGGTCATAACATATTCAAGTGTCTCAAGCATCCAAGGATTATTCGAACCACCATCATCCTTTGCGTTTTTGTGATACTTGAACATGTTATGACCAGAATACTTGCACTCACAAAAATAGTATGGAAAGTGCTCAAAGAATCCTTTAAGACATACCTTCAATCCTTCGACATTTTAACACCGTGACAAAGGCTATGTACGAACCTCATGAAGCAACTTGAGCCTATCCTCCTCCTCCATGAACCTAAGAACAGTCCACCCCTTGCCATAAGACTGCACACAACATATAACACCCTAAGTTTTGACAATCTAATCTAGAGCGGGACGCCCAGGAAAAGGCGCCAGGCACCCAATTAAACACAATTCATACGACTACCACGGGTATTTCATCATTCTCATTGAACACCACCTCATCATCCATGAAATCATGAAAAAAGAGTTTAAAACCATTACCTTCAACTCGATTCTCTTTGAAAATCGCATCAAAGTTGAGCTTTTGACATTGATCATCAAGTTTTTAGAGCATTGGGTCCACACGTGCGTGGACGCCTTAGCATGGACACCCTCCATTGAATCTTTACCACAAACATCAAGTCTCGCAGTGGTTGTCTTGAGATTCTGCCCAGAACCAAAGCAAGCCATGTGAAAGCTCGAAAAGTCACTCCATGAGACGAACCCAGCAGATCAAAACCCACACGCCCCTTGAAGTGCCAATATCGCTTCGAATTTGCACCATTCTTCATCTCGATCCCTAGGGAAGATCCCCCCAACAGAGCCTCTTGCCTAGAATACAAAAGTCGAACTTATATCAGCCCTTGAATTAGAACCCGACATGCCCAATTTTTCAGTCGAGAAATCCAACAGGTCCGACTTTGCAACTGAGAAATCCTTGTCTTCCTGCAACACCACCCGATTTTACTCTACACCATCAATAACAACATTCGGAAATGAAGATTCAAAATCTAGACCTACATCTTTCCCAACAGCGACTTCACGCGCACAACCTTCCAAAGAAACGTCATTGTGATGAGAAGACTTTTTTGCTAGTTTTAGAAGATGAGCAACCCTTCAACTCCGAACCACCCTCGTCATTGACACCTTCGCCATCCTTTCATAGACCGTTGATTCCAACTCATTATTCAAAATGCCGTCAACATTAACCCGCTAAACTTGAGGTACATGAACCATGATTGACGGATTAACACAATGGGAAACTAGATTGAAATTCACACTAATCTTGTTGTCATGAGGGTTTTTCCGTTTTTTCTTTTCCACAGTATTCCTCATTGGCACATAACTTCCCTCACAAGTACCCTTCGAACCAATTCCCTTAGTCTTCACAATGTTGAGATGAAGAAACCCTAAAGAGGGAGTAACTAGCAGCCCGAACTTGATATGACGGGTCTAGAGTTGTGAAACACAAACTAAAAGCATGTAATCAAGCAAAAAAATCAGATTGGAGATGAAGAGAAATTCGAAAGCTAGCATCAAAAAGGAGAAAGACCTAACGTTCTCTTGGGAGAAGAATCACCTTTTTTATAAATTTTTTTTAATTAATACAAATATTTTCAATACATTGATCAAATTATTCAAATAACAACACAAATTCGTAAATTTAAAGAAATGGACAGCTAGCATGAAGAGATTCAAACTAGTGAGGGAAAATCTTTTCTTTAGCCTATTTCCTTACTAGCAAGGGAACTCAAACACGAGACCTCTGCAAGGGGTGTTAGCATGCTTGCCATTGAGACAAGCTGTCTTGACAGTCATCTACACTCTTTCCCGGGCATCTCACCAGGTGGCACAGGTCCACTGCGGATGCTGCACAGGTGGGGTTGAAGCATGTGCCCTTGGCATCGAGGACCACTATTGTTGCATATGTGGTTTTGAAGAGGCGCTTGGCATCGAGGCCGAGTCGCCTGGTCAGGGTTCTAGTACTGCTGCCCATGTGGGTTTGAAGCATATGTCCTTGGTGGCGAGGCATGTGGCCATGTCATCGTGGGTGAATCTGGCCCTAACATTGTGAAAGATGCCTCCCAGGAAGTTGGCGGATAAGAGTCCGGTGACGAATCGAAATTGGCAGATGATTTATTCCCACGACTCACAGGGAGCGATATGGGCCACATATCAAGAATATCTGGTAGCAATGTCATATACCTCGCTTCTTCTTCTTTAGGGCCTATTGGTTTCTAGTAAGAGAAAAACTAAAGTGAAAACAATTCATAATCCATAAAATGTCACACAAATTAATACCCTTAAGAACTAAATTTCATCAAAATCAAGTGTTAAATGATACAAATGGGAAAAAGGTACCTTTTATTCATATCCAAATTTAACATGATAGTCACATAACCACTTTCATCTTTTTCCGTTAAACTGCGACCAAACATTGTCTTCTCGCTCGAAGAATTGTACTTTTCCGTTACCTTTTTATAGACTTCACAAGACCATATACATTTTTTGGAACGACATAGTTTATTTTCCTCCTTAAAGAATTTTAACAGAAGTTGATCTATCTCCACTTGCCTAGGGTTGGCCGTCACCTGAATAAAAACACCACCCTAATCTGAAAAGGCCGGGTATATTATACTAAAACTCGGATGTAAACACAACCGTACAATTGATCAGGACAAAATAAAACTAAAAAACCCAGTTTTTTTATATATATATATGTATACATATATATATTTCAATTGTAATCTCACTTAAAACATGGTGATAGTTTAATCGCAATATCCCTGATTACTCAACAAATGGCCAAAATTACACCACAGATTGCAAATTTAATAACCCTAAAATCTCACTTGTAACATGGTGATAGTTTAATGGTAATAATCCCTGATTACTCCACAAATGAGCAAAATTATATCATAGATTTCAAATTGAATAGCCTTAGCATAACCCCATTAAACACAACCCTACAATTAACCAAGAAAAAGTAAGTGTACATTCTTCTTCTTCTTCTTCTTCTTCTTCTTCTTCTTCCTCTTCTTAATCTTGAAATATTGGATGATCTTTCACTTTCCCCACTAACTAAAGTAATTCTTCTTTTATTCATTTAATCACTTCTATTGCAATATATTGTGACATCGAGTAAGAATGACAATCATAGTGGTCTAGCAATATTAATGATGTTTGTTGAAAATAAGTTTGTGTGCGAATTTCAAGATTTTTGCTTGTATGACCAGCTGATGAGGTCTGTTAGCACATTTTCCGATACTCCTCAATGTCAGATTTGTGACAATCATAGCAGCCTAGCATTATTAAGAGCAAATGACTTCATCGATCACTCACGTTTGTTAAAAAACACTAGTCGATCACCCTAGTATGACTTTGTATACTTTCGATCACTCATGTTAGGTATTATGTATACTTTTGGTCACTCACACGTTTTTTTGTACATAATACCTAACATGAGTGATCGAAAGTATACAAAATCATACTAGAGTGATCGACTAGTGTTTTTTAATAAACGTGAGTGATCGATGAAGCCATTTGCTCCATTATTAATGATGTTTGTTGAAAATAAGTTTGTGAGCGAATTCCCAGATTTTTATTGTATAACGAACTAATGAGGTATGTTAATACATTTTCAATACTCCTCAATGTCGGATTTGTTTATAGGGCGGCAATTTTCAAATCATTCTTCATTGACTACTTTTCATAATTTGCTAATATTGCATTACTTTCGATTAATATATGTACACATAATAATATAAAAGTGTAGCTAACGAGCTTCCAAATCTAAAGACCAACTCAAGGTTAGCTCATTATCAATAGAACCGATCTTGCGGCTTACCTGATCACGCTCACGACTCAAGTAACTTTGAAACATGTACATGGTGTTAGTGCAGTCAAATTGGTCAAGTTTTTCTGAGAGACCAACTGTTATACCACCTAGGTTATAAAGTGAACTAAAGGGAACAACTGAGTAAATGTACACAAGTGTTAACGCAATCGACCATTCCAATCCACAAGAGACAATATCACCCATAATTAATCCAAAATTTCATAATCCATTTAACCCAAGCATAGAACTCCTATCTGTGACCAAGCGTAACCTTTGGGGACCTAGGGGTTGCAATAACATGATATATATATGTTGCAACCATATTGTGCAAACTATGCTTCTATAATGCACATACCGAGAGCTGCTCGCAGTTCTTCGAATCTATGTACATCTAGAATTTTGGTAAAGATATCAGCCAATTATTTAGTAGTGCCGATATGTGCCAGAGTTACAACTCTATCTTCAACCAGGTCTCGAGTGAAATGATGACAAATATCAATGTTCTTATTGCAACTATGTTGAACCGAATTTTTGGAGATGCTGATTGCACTCATATTATCACTGAAAAGTGTTATAACAATCTGAGACACTCCATATTTCTTTAGCATTTGTTTCATCCAGAGGAGCTGTGTGCAACTACTTCGTGCTACTATGTATTCAACTTCAGTTGTAGAGAGATACAGAGTTTTGTTTCTTACTGAACCAAGACACAAGATTATTTTCCTAAAAAGAAACACCCTCCAAATGTGCTTTTTCGATCTTCAACATGGCCAGCCCAATCGACATCACAGTAGCCTGTCAGAGATCCTTTAGTGTCATACATATTGTATAGTCTGTACTGGTGAGTGTCATGGACATACTTGATTATTCTTTTGACTAGCTGTAAATGGCTCTCTTTCGGACTTGCCTGATATCTAACATAAACTCCCACAACATAGGAAATGTCGGGTTTTCTCATTGTAAGATAGAGAAGACTCCCAATCATACTTCGATAAAGACGGACATCTATTTCTATCCCGTCTTTGGTGACTTTAGTATGGGTAGCCATATGGACCTTGTCTTTGGGCTTTTCTAAACCAAATCTCTTGACTATGTTTTTGGCATATCTAGATCGAGTGATAAAGATGGCTTCATCCATCTGGTTGTTTGAAAGCCCAAGAATAATTTCGACTCACCTATCATGCTTATCTCCAATCCAGATTTCATCTGTTGTACAAACTGCTTTACCAGTTGTTGTGATATTTTCCCGAAAATAATGTTATCAACATAGGTATGTGCCACCATGAGTTGACCTTGTTCTCTTTTTATGAATAGAGTAGTATTAGCTCCCCTCTGTCATATCCTTTCTTAAGAAGATACTGAGTTAGTCTGTCATACTATGCTCTCGTAGCGTGCTTCAATCTATAGAGGGCCTTCTTCAGTTTGTATATGTAATTTGGATGATATGGACATACAAACTCTTTGGGTTTTTCAACATATACCTCCTCTTGAACAACACTATTTAGTCCATTTAGTCCCAATATTGTTGTAATATATATGGCCCAAGTTAATATTACAAAAGATTATAATTACAATTAATAACATTAGAAATTTGATAAAACTATTTTATTTCGTACGGGAATCGTTAAAAGCTGGTTATTAACGTTTCGAGTTAACTAGTGAGCCATAATAGAGTTTAGGTGTCCACACACCTAGTCCCATTAAGTTTGATTTCATGGAGTATAAAAATATAAACTCTTTCCCCCCACCCTAGCAGGATGGGCGCCCCCATGAACAACAAGGAGACGCCACCTTCTTCATTTCTTCAACCAAATTTTTCTCGTTTCTTGACCAACTTCCGTTGTGATTCAACATTAAGAATTTATAGCAGATTTTAACATGAGGTAAGCCTTTTAGCACTTTCGCATCCAACCCATTATTTCTCTATGTTGGCCGTTGATGTAAGGAGGGGGGGCAATTTTTGTGATGATGTGATGATTAATACCAAGATGAAACACATTATAACTTAGTTGTACACCTTGCATTGGCTTCAAGTAATCAAAATTGGTCACATTTGAAGGGATTTGGTTCGATTATTTGAGTGTTGTTGATCATGGTAAAGATTGTTGATTTTTGAAGAAAGATTGGATTTTTACTACAAATTAATCTCATCCAAGTGACTTTTGATCGTTAGACGTGTGTTGTGTAGAAATTGATTTGAGATAAGTAGGGGGTGATTCGATCGTTAGTGTAAAGTAGTAGTGAAATGTGGGAGTAATGTATGAAGAATATGATATTTGGCGATAAATATTCTAGGAAAATGTATGTGATTGCAAAGGGTAACATATTCTAGCACTTGAGTGAATATATCATATATGTTGGGAGTTAAGGAATGTAGAGATGAGGTATCGTGAGCTAAACTTAATTTTTTTTTTTGATAACTGGTTTATGGAATAGTTAATATAGGGAACCATCAATGTATTGGTAATAGTACGATGGAAGTACTTGTATCACATGATTATTGAGGATCGTCTGAACTAAGAAAATGTCTTAATTAGTATGAATAGTTGATATTACAAATGATAAGTTGGAAAAGATGGATATTTCTGTGGTGCAATATGGATGATGGGTACAGTAAGAGTTATCCAATATGATGATCGTCAGGGTTGATGGATTAAGATGAACAAGGAGAAGGAAAACATTAATATTTATGGGTAAAAAGTATGATGGTGTGAGACGTAAGTCACTTGATTGCTTTTAGGGGTTATAGATGATATGTGGGATGTATATAAGGATAAAAGATATGATTGGATTAATCGAAATAAAGAATGAGATGAAATTATTAGGGAAACAACCGATGGGATGAGTTTTAGATGGTTTTAAGAACTTGCTGGGGTTGAACTGATCGAGTATTATGCATATTGTTGCTTTTGAAAAATTTGGTAAGAATTGATAAGATGCGGAGATTTGCTGATGACATAAGTTATAATTAGAGAAAAATACGATAATATCTATAATTGGATATCTTGATTGGTGATGGATAGAAGGTCGTATTATTATGCTAAGATGACATTATGTAAGTCGGTACATGTTTTTTTTTTTTTTTTTTTTTTTTTTTTTTTAAAAAAATTTATTAGTAATATTGTAACCATTACATTAATCAATTCAACATAAATTCGTAACTTCAAAGGAAGGGGCAACTAGCTTTCAAACTAGTGAGCGATTAAGATCGCTCGAACCTCTTTCTTTTTGCTAGCAAGAGGACTCGAACCCGAGACCTCTGCTAGTGGTGTCAGCATGCTTTGCCACTAGGACAAGTTGTCTTGACATGTTGAGCTTTTATGATTTAGTTATATTATTTGAAGTGAATGTTGTTATATATTATGAGCCAAGATATATGATAAGGAAATACACAAGGTAATATATATGGGTTGTGAGGTATAGATTGGTGGATTTGAATATGTATTGGATTATGAAAATGTGTTTTTTTTTTGTGGGAGTATAAATATCTTCAAAAGGAAATATATAATTATAACTTGTGAGATCTAAGGCTTGATAGTGGGATAAAGAGATGTTATGATTGACATAATACAGAGAATAGTTACTTTAAATAATGGAGATGGTGTAATCAGTGATTATTTAGATGATGGATTTGTAGATTGCTAAAGTGATTACATGTTGCATGGTAATGCCTTGTTGCACCTTGAGACTTTAGTTCGATTTAAATTTCGAGGACGAAATTTTTTAAGGGGGGTAAATTGTAATATTATGGCCCAAGTTAATATTACAAAACATTATAATTACAATTAATAACATTAGAAATTTGATAAAACTATTTTATTTCGTACGGGACTCGTTAAAAGCTGGTTATTAACGTTTCGAGTTAACTACTGAGCCATAATAGAGTTTGGGCGTCCACACACCTAGCCCATTAAGTTTGATTCCATGGAGTATAAAATATAAACCCTTTCCCCCCACGCTAGCAGGATGGGCGCCCCCAAGAACAACAAGAAGACGCCACCTTCTTCATTTCTTCAACCAAATTCTTCTCGTTTCTTGACCAACTTCCGTTGTGATTCAACATTAAGAATTTATAGCAGATTTTAACATGAGGTAAGCCTTTTAGCACTTTCGAATCCAACCATTATTTCTCCATGTTGGGCGTTGATGTAAGGAGGGGGGGGGGCGATTTTTGTGATGATTGTGTGATGATGTGATGATTAATACCAAGATGAAACACATTATAACTTCTTTTTTTAAATGAAAGCCAAGATGAAACACATTATAACTTTTTTTTTTAAATGAAAGCCCCGAGGCTTTGTTTTATTAAAATATACATAAAGGGCTTAGAGCCGAAGCCCAATACATAAGGTGGTACAGGTCAAAGACCCATACATAATGAAAACAATACATAATGAAAATTATTAAAAGATAATAGCGGCCAATATTGTTGTAATATTATGGCCCAAGTTAATATTACAAAAAATTATAATTACAACTAATAACATTAGAAATTTGATAAAACTATTTTATTTCGTATGGGACTCGTTAAAAGCTGGTTATTAACGTTTCGAGTTAACTAGTGAGCCATAATAGAGTTTGGGCGTCCACACACCTAATCCCATTAAGTTTGATTTCATGGACTATAAAAATATAAACCCTTTCCCCCCACCCTAGCAGGATGGGCGCCCCCATGAACAACAAGGAGACGCCACCTTCTTCATTTCTTCAACCAAATTCTTCTCGTTTCTTAACCAACTTCCGTTGTGATTCAACATTAAGAATTTATAGCAGATTTTAACATGAGGTAAGCCTTTTAGCACTTTCGAATCTAACCCATTATTTCTCCATGTTGGCCGTTGATGTAAGGAGGGGGGGCAATTTTTGTGATGATGTGATGATTAATACCAAGATGAAACACATTATAACTTAGTTGTACACCTTGTGTTGGCTTCAAGTAATCAAAATTGGTCACATTTGAAGGGATTTGATTCGATTATTTGAGTGTTGTTGACCATGGTAAAGATTGTTGCTTTTTGAAGAAAGATTGGATTTTTACTACAAATTAATCTCATCCAAGTGACTTTCGAATACTAGCTTTTAGAGTAATTGGGATGCTTTGACTAGTAGATCGGATAAAGATCCAATTTTTGTTGGAAAACTAATATTACTAAAATAATTGTTTAATGTTCAATGTTAGCTGCGGAACATATGAATATCAGATATCTAGTGTCTTCTATAACACGGGTTAAATATTAATAAAAGAGATATACATACATGTAATTATATAATGGACCTAATATTGGCTTATGATCACTAAGAGGGACCCAGGGGTATCATTGTCATTTCACATACTTGGGGTAAAAGTAAAGTATTATAATTATAAAAAGACTATACGTTAATTCGTGGGGAGTTGAGATGATTTATGAGCAGTTGTTAATTGAGGATATATTATTATTATTATAATAGGTTTTGCTATTTGATTGAATCCTGATTCGACGTGGGGGTGAGCTATTGCGTTACTGTTTACTTGAGGTGAGTTCTTACTCACGTTTGCCTACTTTCTTATACATGTGTTTGTGCAAGTGCATCTGTTATGTGTGGTAATTGTAACATGTTATGATTGTTGATGTTAAGTGAATATGGACATGAGATTAGATGTGGACCTAAGGATTGTTGAGTTATATGTAAGTTAGTTGCATGTGGCAGGATAGTCTGTTGTCATGATCCGGCAATGTGGGACTAGAATAGGTGCCGGTCACTGGGGTGATGCGGGTGATGGCGGGATATTGCCATGACAGATTAGGTGCCGGTCACTGGGGTGATGTATGTGGGTGATGGCGGGATATTGTCATGATAGATTAGGTGCCGGTCACTGGGGTGATGCGGGTGATGGCGGGATATTGCCATGATAGATTAGGTGCCGGTCACTGAGGTGATGCAGGTGATAGCGGGATATTGCCATGATAGGGTAGATGCCGGATCTTGTGCATATAGTATATTGCATGTGTTGTTACATGAGGATTTTAGATTATATAACGTTATCTAGATTGGGCTTGTTTGTTGTTGTTTGAACTATTGGATTTCCCTTATGTTATTATATTCACTTTTCCCTTGTTGAGGTGTTTGTGCTCTTGTCGCTTTCACATCACGTGTGTGGGTTGGTAACCACCCGTGAGTAGTATTCACCAGCTGTCGAGCTGACCCCTTCGGGAACTTATTCTTTTAGCAGGTTAGTTGTGTTGCAGTGTGCATTGACCCTGCTTTGGTGAGTGGCGATGGCGGCATTAGGATCTCCCTCAGTCATTTTAATGTCTCTGTGTTCACATGTTGTATTTCCTGTTCTACCCCTTTGTAGTTGTTGTACTGGAAGTATGTTGGTTTAGTCTTTTGTATTGTGGGGTCATAGATTGTCATGATACCCTGATGAATATGTTTTAACCCTTTTTCAGTAAACCAGATTTTCATTATTTTGTTGATGTATTTTAACTCTTTTAGTCATTTAAAAACGTATGTATTCATTGAGTCATCCATCAAGTGGTGACTCTGTTACTGATTTGATAGCGAGCCTAACCTCAAGGGGGCCCACCTGGGGCGGGTCGTTACAATTGTTACATCCAGTAGGTCTAGGAACTAATTCTCATACATCATGTTTCTCAAACTGATTGAGTTCTTCTTGCATGACATTGATTCAATGGTCATATGAGAAAGCTACTTTGGTGTTTTTGCGTTCTATTGTTCACATAAGGCATGTTTCTCTCCACAACCCCGTTTTGTTGAGGTGTAATAGGGGCAGAAAATTCATGCATTATCCCATGGTAATTACAGAAGTAATCAAACTTGTTGTTTTCGAACTCTCTTCCATGATCACTTCTAATTCGAACTATATTAACCCCTTTTGAGTTTTAGAGTTATGTGGCCAGATTACGAAAAGCCTCAAAGCAATCAGATTTTTCTCTTAAAAATTCAACCCAAGTATATCTGGAGTAATCATCTACTAAGACACAGGCATACCTTTTTCCTCCCCAGCTTTCGACTTGCATAGGTCCCATAAGATCCATGTAGATTAATTTAAGGAGTCTAGAAGTTACCACTTGCTAAACCAGTAATAATTTTACTTGCTTGCTTACTTGGCAATCTCCACATGGAGTTTCTACAAATTGGATCTTTGGTAATCCCTTAAGAACACTTTTAGTGGAAAGTAGATTTAGATTCCTGTAGTTAGTGTGACCTAACCAATGGTGCCAGAGAATTGCATAATTTTTCATTTGACAACTGAAGGCCTTGTGGGGTGACTAGAGGTAATAGTTATCACTTGACCGGGTACCTACCATGATACACTGGTTGGTAGGATTTGGGACTTGACATTCGCCTTTGATGAATTTGACGTTCATGCCGTTGTCACATAACTGACTAATGCTTATAAGATTTGCATTAAGTCCTTGAACAAGCAAAATATCTTTTAATTTCGGTAAGCCCGATATGTTCAGAGTACCTTGTCCTATGGTGATTCGTTTTGCTCCTCCTCCAAAAGTAATATGAGCTTTCTTTGTATCCTTGATGTTCTTCAGACAGGATTTCTTTCCTGTCATGTGTCTGGAGAATTCGCTATCAAAGTATCATCCTTCAAGAGTAGTCGTTTTTAGAGATGTAAGCTCAATGTTGCTAGTTTGAATATTGATGGGTTTGGTTATGGAACTGCCTTTTCCTCTGCCTCTGCCAGTTGGTTTGTCAGCAGTAGGTAGATGAATCGAGAAGGCAACTTCATTGTCCTTTGTTTCAGAGTCATCATCGGATAGAGTAGTATAGAAGTTCTTAGATCGTTTCCTTAGGTGATTTGGGCATTCGGCTTGGAAATAGCCAAATCCTTCACATTCTCCGCATTGCACATTTTGATTTCTGTTTTATCTGAAGTACGATCCACCCTTGTTTTGTTTGTCGAATCGTCGGTCTCTATCAGTTGGTTCATCAGATCGTCTTTCCTTTCCATAGCATCATCAAACCTTCTCTCTCTGTCATTATCATCGTTTCTCCTGTTTCTTCCAAGTCTCAGATCCCTCCATAGGTCGTTCGTTTAGGTGTTTGAGGTTTTGCCAAAGTTTTTGGCTAACATTCCAAAGGTTTCATAGATTTCCCTAAGATTTGCGTTGTCCTTGTTTGATTTGAATGCTAAAGGTTTAACCGTTGTGTCATCTGGCTTTCCCAAACTTCCTTCAAATATCCTGAGATTTTCTATTAGGACATCCATCCTATATGTGGACAGATCCTTGGACTTCTCAATAACAATTGCTTTGGCTGAAAATCTTGGAGGGAGAGTTCTTAATACCTTTCGTACCATCTTTTCATTGCTATATAATTCTCCTAATGCAGCATTTTCACCAGCTATTCCTTGAATACGGAAGTCATATTCCTGGATGGTTTCATCTTCTCTCATCATGATGTTTTCCCACATAGAGGTGAATTGTTGCAATCTTGTCATCCTCGCTTGTTCACTTCCTTCATATGAGATTTAAATGATGGTCCAAGCATTTCTAGCAACAGTTTCAGTGATGATAAGTCTGTAGACATGTTCATCCATGCAGGTAAAGATGGCATTCATTGTTTGTAGTTTACAAGAGCAAGATAACTTTCTAATTCTGTCCAAGTTCTTTCATCCTTTACGATCTTGACTTTATCTTTGATCTCAGTAAGTGGTTCCTATCCAGTTGTTACTGACAGTCAGGTCTTCTTATCCAGAGATATGAGATACATGATCATCTTATTCTTCCAGTAGGAATAGTTGGTCCCAGTTAGTTCAGGAGGACGAATGGACTGAGTTGTGCACCATGGTAGTGGTCACGTAACAAATCACTCTTTACTTTGAGTGCCCGTTCTTATACCAATTGAAAAAGTGAACCACGTACGCTGACACGTCAATTATTGCACCAGTTGAACTGATAAAATAAATAGACAAAATAGTAAAAACACAAAAGATGGTAATCCAGTTTAGTGTCAAAGCACCTACGTCTAAGGGTTGCCTACCCAAGGGAATCCACTATATGAAACGATGTTGCAAGGAGGATCTTACACGTATGCCCCACATACTCAATAGCCCTACACTTAGACTCTTTTATAATGTCCCTAACGACTTGTATCTCCCAATACTAACTAACATCATCCTGATGGCTGATGAATATGAAAACTTTGGTGGAAGATAAAGAGAAAACCTCACTGTTGATATATATGAGGGTGATATACCAACTGTACATTTAGTTAGGAGCAAGGCTCAAAGCTCCTAATACATACGACAACCTAGCTATGAAAAACCTAAACTTTATTTGCTCTCTTGCTCTCAATATTGTCGACACCCTTGCTATTAATATTGATGAGCTATTCTTTATATATAGCTAGGTGTCTTGGGCTTCACGTGTATGTACGAAGAATAAGGTAATGTCTTCATACGTTGAATATGTGCATTCCACTTTAGGTAATGTGGTTGACGGCTCAATCTTCTTTGTACTTCTTTGATCATTCATACATGCATGGGCGGACCCAAGGGGGGATGCGGTGGGCATCGGCCCCCCTAGGTTTTTCGGTATCGTTATATCTATATACGATTTTTTGAATTTTTGTGATATATACACTAAAAAGTGTAAGGAAACTAAGTAGAAGTGTAGCTTAGTTGGTTAGAACCTTCATTTAATTGGTCATTGCTTCAAGCCCTCCAAGGTTCATTTTTAACATTTTTTTGATACTTTCACTATTTTTATATGTTTTGGCCCCCCCAATTTTATTTTTCTCGAAGTTGGCCCCCCCTTTATTTTCATCCTGGTTTCGCCTCTGCATACATGTGCAAGTAACCTAAGTTTCCTTAATTGATTTCTTGCATTTCAAGACACAATATCACCCATAATTGATCCGAAGTTTCCTGATCCACTTTAGGTAATAATACTGCTTGTTCTCGATCCTTGACTCCTCGTGTGGATTGCTGATTTAACATTTGTGCATATTTACGTAGTGATTCCCTTTAGCTCACTAAGATATCTCAGGTGGTATAACAATTGATCTCTTAGAAAAATTTGACCAATTCAGTTGCTCTAACATATTACATTCTCCAAATAACACATTTTAGTGTAAGAAATTGGATGAAATTTTTATGTGATTATTGTTGAAAACCTCAATATTTTCGTACTGAGTAAGAAAACATTAAGGATGTTGTTTACATCAAGATATTCTGGGAGATCTCATTCTATGTGACAAGTATTGAATTATAAGGAATATATACCTCTTGAATTTAGATTTTGGTACTTAACTTCTTACACTTGTTTAGATATTACTCCCTCCGTCCCTAAAAGATTGTCACATTTTGACTTTTGTGAGTCATACATTACAAAATTTGATCATGAATTTCACTAAACGATAAGAAATAATATAGTCTTGTTTGACCTTGTTAGATTCGTCTCAATATATATTTTTGAAATATTAACTTTTTATAATTTTTTCGCATGTAGAATAATAAATATTTATGTTTTAAAGCGTATTTTGTTGACCACCGAAAGTCAAAATATGACAATCTTTTAGGGACGGAGGGAGTATATATTTTGGTAATATAAGGAATTGCATGCTTGATGAAGTGAGATACTTTAATTTACTATGTGCCTTTTGCAACTACTACTTTTGTAAGTAGTAGATAGAGTTATAATTTATATGAAAAGGTGAATAAAGATATCAAATGTACTAAATTCAAAAGAAATATATGATGACAAAAATTTCATATCTAAACAATAACAAAAGTAAATCAACTATTCAAGCTATATATCGAAGCTATATTGTTACTTTTTAATTTAAGAATATTGAACTATTTATATTGATCCAGAATTTGAAAGTACTTGGACAAATGTAGCTTGAGTTCGATCGAGCAGCATACCTAATTAATTTACAAATTATATATTTTGATAATTAATTTTTTCAATTGTAAGGAAATTACATGCTTGATGAAGTAATCATAATGTAACTTTTTTCTTGAGATTCTTTAGAGCGAATTGCACAAATAGTCCCCGATAGTGTCACCAAGTTGCAGTTTGGTCCCCAATAGTGGCACCGTTGCAGTTTAGTCCCCGAAAGTGGCCAAAAAGTTGCAGATTAGTCCCCACGTTAACTATTCCGTTAATTTTTAACACCAACACGCGATGAGAGGTCAAATTTGGACCAAAAAATGAATTTTTAAGACTTAAACTCATTTTTTGTATCTCATGAAAATTCATTACGAAGTTGAAATGCAAAATTTTATTAATTTCTAACACTAGTAATGAGTTTGTGTCTTCAAAAAAACCATTTTTTGCCCCAAATTTAACATTTTATCGCGTGTTGGTGTTAAAAGTTAATGGAATAGTTAACGTGGGGACTAATCTGCAACTTTTAGCCATTTTCGGGGACTAAACTGCAATGGTGCCACTATTGGGGACTAAACTGCAACTTGGTAACACTATCGGGGACTATTTGTGCAATTCACTCGATTCTTTATTATGTGCCTTTTCAACAACTATTAAATAATGACATTAGATGTATTAAACTTAAAATAATCATATGATATTTAAAAATTATATTTATTTAATTAGTTCAAAATAAATATGTAAAGATTAATATATTTCATGTTCAGATAATTTAAAAATAAAGTACAAGTCCGGGCAATATATTTGAATTAAGAAAATTTAATTGTTTTATATTACATTGATCGAATATTTGAACGTAACATGACAAATCTTAACTTGTAACCGAGCAATACAGAAACCTAACTTCTCTTTTGAGAAAAAGTATTAAATAAGACTTGAGATTATTAGAATTATTATATGTTACTCAACCATACGAGTAATGACAACTTCTTAAAATTTATAAAATTGTATATCTTATGAGTTAGAGGTGCTGATGATGATATCAATAAAAACCATAACTTACATATATAATACTCTCTTCATCCTAAAATAATTGACGTTCTAACAATTTACACATAAATTAATAAAAACTAAAACTAGTCAAACACTATATTAAAAAAGTAAAAATACAATTATTTGGAACTATATCATTGGTTGATTGCTAATTTCAATAAAAAAAAAAGTAATCAAAAAGTTCATTAAGAATGTACAGGTACAATTTTTAATGTTAAAACGTCAACTATTCTGAGACAAAAAGATAGTGCCAAAACGTCAACTATTTTTGAACGGAGTGAATAATGTCTAGTTGTAAATAAAAGTGAGGTGGTACGAAGATTCAATCTAATTGTATTAGTACGATGGTACTTTATTATACAGTTATATGTTTAGGTTAAAAGCCACTTATATATATACTCCCTCCATCCCTTTTTATAAGAACCATTTACTTTTTCACAGTCTCCGAGACACGATTTTAAACATAAATATTTTTAATTTTACATGTGTAAAAATTATAAGAACTTGATATTTCAAAAATATATATTGAGAGGAATCTAACAAGATCCAATATAATTATATTATTTCTTATCGGATAATAAAAATTTACGGTCAAAACTTTCAAAGTTTGACCCAAAAAGTGAAAATGGTTCTAAAATAAAGGGATGTAGGGAGTATTATTTATATATACTATTTAAATATGTTGTTCCTTTATTGATTTTTGTCAAAATATAATAAAGTCATACTTAAGAGAATACTTTATGTTATCTTTGATATAACATAATGGTTATTGATTTTCCGACCTAACAAGCTACTTAAAATAATTATATTTTTCTATTAACAATCTGACCTAAGTAATTGTAGAAAATAGTAATTAAAATATAGAAAATACTAAATCGAACCCGCCACCTCTATCTTAGAAAACAACAACTACTCAATACTACTCTACTAAGATGCATAAGGAGTATTGACTCCATTTTTTGCGGAATATTGACTCCTTGTTATTTAGTTGTAAGATATTTTAAAAAATCAAGGTTATTTTATTTTTTTTAATTTGTTTTAGCACTTGATTTCATTCATTTTTGGGACCATTATATTCTATACGAAACCTATGATCATATTTAGTTGTTTGTGATTTTTTACTTTTTTTTCTTCATTGAGTGGTAGTTTTGTTTATGTATGTATTTTTATTTTGGCTTCTTTCCATATTGATATCTGAACTTTCTATATGTTACCAAATCAGCACCTGGTGAACTTTTTTGTAGGGTTAATGACATACAAGGTCACTGTATTTGTTAATCTTTTCACTTCGATCACCCTCTTTTCAAAGTGAGTGTTTTGGATCACTTAATTACATTTTTTTTGCTAAAAATGGTTAATTGGCAGTTTTGAAAGATTTTTGGTGCATTTTGTAAGTTTTTAATGAGGATAATCTTGTCCGTTCACATTTTAGACATTCAATCATCTTTTTTTAAATTTTATTAACAGATATATTTTTAATTTTTAAAAATAAAATTATTTGAATTTTTAAAATCTTTTTGAAAAAAGTTTAAATTTTTGTTAAATTTTTTTAAAATTAAAATAAAGCTTGAAAACTAATATACTAATAAAAGACACGAATTTTTTGTTAAAATTTTTCTTAGTATATTATTTTTTCAAGTTTTTTTAAATTTACAAAAGTTAAAAAAAAAAAATTAAAAAAATAAATAATGTTCAGCAATCGGTTCGGTTCGGTTCGATTTTTATCGGTTCTCCCATAAGCCGAACCGTATCGGTTCGGTTCCTTCAAAGGCGGAACCGAAATCGGTTCAGTTTTAACCGGTTCCAGCAAAATCGATTCTTTTCGATTCGATTCTGGTTCGGTTCGGCTCGATTTCGGTTTTCCTCCACACCCCTATTGACCAGATTCAACTTTTAATTTTGAAGATATACATCTTGGCCAAATGAAAAGTTGACCGATTGGTGAACTTTCAGAAACTTTTCATTTTGGCGCCTGAAAACAAACTTTTCATTTGACCGATTGCTGAACATGTATATTTTCCCTCAAGTCTTTATTTGGGCACGTGAACTTTTCTGCATAATTTTTTTTGAAGATGTTATATTTTTAATATGACTAACTTGCCCTTGAGTTAAAGATTTTAAAATCTGTCAAAATTTGAAAAAAGATAAAAGTAAAAGTTTAGGTGTCAATTTTTCATCTCAGGTGCCTACTTCTTATAAAAAATTCACCAGATCCCTATTTGGGATAATTCCAGAAGTTCAGGTGCCCAGATGAAAAAAAGCCTATGATTTTGAACTAAGAAAATTACGTGAAATTAGTGAAAATATATTTTATATATGTTATTTTAATTCATTCTCTTAAACTTTGGAAGGGAGATTTTTTAGGAAGATAAGGAATATATAATGGAGTGGACTAGTGATACACTCAAAGATGCGATGTTGACCCTATTTTTGTATTTTTGTTTTAGGGAAAAACTAAATAAATCTTAGACATCGTACTTAAAAAATACTTAATTAACCACGTGAAGTAGACTTCTTAAACTAATATGGCTTATTTTGTTTTATCATGAAAGATAGTAACATTTACTTTTGAAAATTGTTATAGTATATCTTATTCTGAGATTTGTTTTTCATGCTTTGATCGATATATGACTTTTGAGTACAATCTATTTTTCTTGGGCATTACATAGATTTAGATTTATATAAGAAACTCAGTACTATTTTTTGATGTATTAATCTTAAAAACTAAAAATAAGATGACTTTGTCATATTTAAATAGTTAAAATATAAAATACCGTCATTGAAATTACTTGTCTTTTATTATTCAACTTACAACATCATAAACGTAATAATTAATATACAAAAACAAGTAATTTATTAATAACACAATTTTAAGTGTTGAGTGTCTAGTTCGGATCGTGTCAATTTAAAATATGTTCTTTATGTTTTATTAACTACGATTCATGGGAAAATTATTTAATCTAAAGTACTTAACTAAATTAACTAAACAATTAAATGATGAAACTATTTAATGCAAATAATTAGATTTTTACTCAGTAGGAGAAGAATGGCTAGGGCGCACAATTACGTTAGATAATCAAACTTAATTAATAATGAGGTAAACTATTGGTTCATAATATAAAAAAAGCATATGCACACAACTGACATCACTTCACAGTTAAGTATCAGTTAAGTCCCGTAAAAAGCTAACTTTATCTCTATGATAGCTTAAAATAGGAGGTTGTATTAACGCAGATGCTCACAAGATTGCACATGTCAATATATATATATATTTTTATGATAAATGAAACACGTGTTCTGATTTTTAGTTCCTAAATGATTATGCGATCTATAGTCGCAAGTCCATTATATAAATAATTTAATATTGATATCAGGATATTAAAAATTAATTAAACACAATAATCATAATTGTAAAGGTGAAAAATAAATAAACTCAAGATAAATCAATTTGTCAAATGTAACTACATCATGGTCTCAAACATGAATAATAAAACTAGTTCATAAACTAAAACTGAAATAGAAATTTAAGGATCTAACTCCAACAGAAAGAATCTTTTGATTGTCACAAAACTTTTCTATTTTCTTTTACTGGAAAACTAAACTTTTCTATTTTCTTGTTAAATGAGTTGTTCAATATCTCTAATTAAATTTTCCATTTCTTCACTTTAATCAATAATTACTATAAATCAAATAAGATGAAACTAGTACAAATTATATCGAATTAAAGCAAAAATAATATAAATTGATCCCAAATTTGCTCTCAAAACACAATATACATATACTAAACACTTATCAATTATATACTAGTGTTTTTCTCCAGTAATTTTTTGTTTTGGTTGCTTAGGTTCTAAATTTTTATTAGAATGTAAATATTTGTATTAGATGTATCAAGATTTAGAAGGAATATATTATTCTTTAACTTTTTCATATTCATATTGTCTTAGCTTGCATCATGCTCAGGTTAGTATGCTCAAGATATAAGTGGGATGTCTCGGAGTATAGCTCAGTGATAAAGAGTCTTGGTATTGTGGTGGCTTTCTTGTCTCTTTCTTTGGTGTGATTTTGATTTTCTTTGGGGTTAATTCTCAATTTGAAGTAATGTACATGAGCCAAGGTACCTCTGACCACTGAAGCACATTCCACGCTAACCTCCGACATCAATTTCCAGAAAATGAAAGTTGTCAAGGCCCTTACTATAAAAATCTCAAAATTTTAAGATATATACATCAACAAATTGTACGTTTAGACATTTATTGACAATTATTTTATGTCAAATTAAAATAATATCATGTTAACTAAATTGAACACAAGAATTTGTAAAACAAAACTTATGAGGGAAAAATACTCCATTTTATGCCAATTAAAGAATATGACAAAAAAGGTTAAATATTGTGCAATATGTAATTAAACTATGTTAAAATTATGATCAGAATTAATTTAATGTATTTAAACAAAATATTCTTGAACTTAATGTCTAGGTTCGAATTAGAACTAACATTTGTAAAGGGTGAGATATGTACAATTTGAACAATTTGGAAATACCGAAATGAAACCATATTCACAACAACCCATTTAACTTTAAAAAAAACTACTAAAAAACAAAAAAACATATAAACTATGGTCCAAAATAAAAAAATCCCATTCTCACCGCCAAAACATACTATCAATTAAATAAGAACTAATGACACGTTTGATCATAAATATTTCAAACCATTCACCATCTGATCATACATGTTTCAAAGTGTCTGTTATATCATACATGTTTAAAAAAATGACCTATCAGGCCACTCAGTCCATTACGTTGTTAATTCATGTGTTAACAGTGACATGTGAAGGGAAAATAGTCATTTTACAAATAATTTGTAGGAATTTAAATTGAAATTATGGCTCATTCGGTCATACATGTTTCAGACCATTTGCCATTTGATCATAAATCTTTCAGAATTACTCATTTGATCATACAGTTTCAAAATTTGACTCATTTGATCATACATGTTTCAAAAAAACTAATACCTAAACAATTTATGTTTATTATAAAAATCAAATCTTCTTGTGATTTTAAATAGGGTGGAAATTACGATGGTGGTTAAGACTGGAGAGTCAATTAGAGGAAAAAGATAGCAACCCAAGTTACCGATTGTGGTTGAGTGGGGTGGGATGAAGAGCGTGGTTGAGTGAATGGGATAGGGATAACGATGGTGGTTAAGACTGGAGGGGTCAATCAGAGGAACAATGTCGCCGCCCAAGTTGATGACGGTGGTTGAGTGGGGCCACTCAACCACCATCGTCATCCCCACCCAGTCTTAACCACGATCATAAATTCTACCTCATTCAAATCTTACCGAGATTCGATTTCTATAATAAACATAACTTGTTTAGGTATTGGTATATTTTGAAACATGTATGATCAAATAAGTCAACTCTTGAAACATATATGATCAAATGAGTCAATTCTTAAAACATGTCGGATTAGTTATTCTGGAACATGTATGATCAAATGATAAATGGTCTGAAACATATATGACCTAATGAGCCATTGGTCCAATTTAAATTCTTCAAAATTGATATTAAATGACTATATTACCCCTCACATGTTATTGTTAATGGATCAGTTAATAGCGTAATGGACGAAGTGGCCTGATGGGTCACGTTTTTTTTAACATATATAATCAAGCGGGACATTTCGAAACATATATGACCAAACAATGAATAATTTGAAACATGTATGATCAAAAACATACAAATCCATATTTACAATCAAAATTCTATAACATCGTCATGACCCACCCCGACTTACAACACGCTAACAATATAGAATAACAAAAACAGACAGGTGCCCAATTATTAGTGTTAAAAAATGAACCACGTGTTTTGGATATATTATATTCAATGTAGTCTTGAATTAAATACTCCCTCCGTCCCTAAAAGATTGTCACATTTTGACTTTTGTTAGTCAAACATTACAAAATTTGATCATGAATTCCCATTAAACGATAAAAAATAATATAGTCTTGTGGGACCTTGTTAGATTCGTCTCAATATATATTTTTAAAATATTAACTTTTTATAATTTTTTCGCATGTAGAATAATAGATATTTATGTTTTAAATCGTGTTTTGTTAACTACCAAAAATTAAAATGTGACAATCTTTTAGGGACGGAGGGAGTATTAAAGATTTGCCATTATTGATCAGTTGTCCATAGTTGCTAATTTCTACACACAAAGATAGTTCAATTTCACAGATATGGACAAATATGGTTGCCGTCAAATTGAAATTGTTTGTGGCGGTCCAATTATTATCCAAATGCACACAATATAATTCATTCAGCATTTGATCACTTTCGGAAGAAATATTTGAATTTTCTAGATAACAACGACCCAAGTGGATAGGTATTTCACTACTTCAAACTAAAATTGATTATCTATACTTCCTCCATCATCTTTGGCAAAGTTTTAGATAAAATTTAAATTCAATTCATAAACATAATTTTTTATTCATTTTTCATATGAAACTTGATAAAATAAGATCCTATGGAGGAAGTATAAATTACATTATACTTCATATTTTTCAAACATTATATAATACTCTTTTATCTCTAAAAGATTATCACATTTTGACTTTTGTTAGTCAAACATTACAAAATTTAATCATGAATTCCCATTAAACGATAAGAAATAATATAGTCTTGTGGGAACTTGTTGGATTCGTGTCAATACATATTTTTGAACTATTAACTATTTATAATTTTTTCGCATGTAAAATAATAGATATTTATGTTTTAAATCGTCTTTTGTTGACCACCAAAAGTCAAAATGTAACAATCTTTTAGAGACGGAGGGAGTAATATATTAGCCTTGTTTTATCTAGGCACCGGAATTTAGATAATCATTTTAAATATGTAGATAAATTGTTGAACATTTCAAAGGCTTATGTCTCTTCATTATCTTTTAAAATAACCCATGATACTATTATCTTTTGAAATAACCCCCTTAAGCTATTAGTTAACATATTTTTGAGGCACATTTTTCGGTAAAACACATAAAATACTATCTTCAACCTTGCCTCGTCCCTACCCCTTTCCTAGATTTTTCACCCCTACCCGCCCCACCCCTTCCCCGATTTGCACCCCATCACTCGCCCTCGCCCATAGCCCCAATTTGCAGCCCCTAACCACCGTCGCCGCCCAACAATCCAACAACAACCATATACTCTGCCATGAAATTGAGCTCTTCACCTCCCTTAAAAATCGAGCCCCCTTGTATATGTATGGGCGGAAAGGGTGGGTCTGTGTATGGGCTATGTGGCGAGGGGGGGCTGTATAGATGGTGGGGTATGGGTGAGGGGTTTGGGTTCTAATAAGTTATTAGTTTATGTGTTGTATCGATAATGCCCCTCATTATTAAGTCAATAATAGCATAAAGGGCTATTTGAAAAGATTGCAATAGTAGAGGGGGCAAAGCTCGTAGAGGTAAATAAGCTCATTTCAGATAACCGGTCGAACTTCATTTTTGACATCTGAATTTTTAGAAAGATATTTTTGATAGCTAATTTCATTCTAATAAGTATATCTAAGGGTAAAATTGAAATTTAATTTTTTTTTTATATTTTATGGATTGTTTATAAATAAGCTATTAGTTTGATCAATTTTTCATAACCTATTTTCATATATTTAGCCTCTTATTTCCCGACAGCCCCGTCCACAACGGGCATACATGACATACAAATTTCCTCCACCAACCGAGGCAAGCAAAAATAATGCCAACGCCCAACAACCACCTCAGATCTACTTACAGTTAAAAAAGGCTTAATTTCATATAAGCATCCGAACTTTGTTTATCTTTTTAAATAAGCATATGTAGTATTTCTTTTATCATTTAAGCACTAAAGATCATTTTCTATACATAAATTTTCGTGTTTTAACCATTTTTAGACATTTTTTTGTTATTTGATATTTTAACAAAGGACAAATTAGACAAAACACACCTAAATCTATCCCAGCTACTAATACACTAACCCAACATCACATCTTAACCTAAACGCATTAATTTCAAAAATCCAAATACTATTATTAAACCCTTCCCCCACGCCTTACTCTTTTGTCACCAATATTGGCTTCTCTTTTCAGAGACCCTCTCTGACCTCCACCTTCCCGTAGGGTTTTTAAAGGATCGGGTAATTAGAAACCCGCTCGTTACTCGACTTGGCGGGTCCATTACCTGCTCTTGTCCTTATTGGGCGATACTCGATAGCTTATCGGGTAAACCCTCGTCTGCTCGGTTACCCGCTCATTTATTTTTTATATTATATATTTATATGTCATATCAATTATACTTTAACCATATTTAATTTCAAATGACCAATATAAAATGAGTATTGAAAAGAATTTCAAATTAGCATTTCGACAATTAATTATTATTGGAGAGAACCCTATGAATAATTTTTTTTAAAAGAAATTCGGGGGTAACTCGGACCCCGCTCGTCGCCCGGCTCAAAAACCTGACTCGATACCCGCTCGTATCCTTATCAAGCGAACGAGGATAAGACGTTTGCTATCGGGCTCGGTAAATTAAAACCCGGCCGGCTCGAACCCGGGTTCCTGCTTGAACCCGGCTCGTTAACAACACTACCCCACGGCCCCACCCCCACCCTCCCTCTCTCCCGCCCCTCCCTACCCCTTCGCGACCTCACCCCCTCAGACCTCCACATGTCCGTCACCTCTCCGTCTACAAAAATAAAAGAAAAGTGAGGTCTGGACAGATTTGGATGCGATAGGATTCTAAGAGACGGGGCCTATACTTACTACGTATCTCCGCAATTTTTCATTTATGGTATTAAGCGGAAATTTCACAATAATTGAAGAAAGAGGTGGAGTTGAATGTGGTCTAAAGCGAATGGAAGAAATATAAGGGACCAAATTTATTATCAAGATTGATGGGGTATTTAATTTTTGAATGAATTTCATTTGTTGTTTAGTTTTGTTATTATTTTTGAATTTAATACATTAATGGGGTGTGGTGATTTTTCAATTTCTATAATTATTATATTTATTTTTTAAAAAGCTTCAATATATCTCTAGTCTAAAAAATTGAACCTTAAAGTCGAATACGATTCAAATATCATATTAAATACAAACATAAATGCGAGTTTCGAATACAAATGTCAAATATCAAACGCGAATATCAAATCTAAAATCAAGCTAATAAAATTAATTAATCAAATATTAAATATGAAGCTAATAAAATTCATTAATCGAAGATATATATCAAATCTAAAATGTTTTTAGTCTCCTAAGCAATGGGAGTTATAATAAGGATGAATGATATTTCGTCTGTCACCTTAACTTTTTCTCCAACCTTGACGCTACAATGTTTATTTTCATAACGGCACTTGAACCATGGTCGAATTTATCCCTGCAAAAAGTTATATTTTCAATATGACTAACTTTCCCTTGAGATAAGGATTTTTAAAATATCAAATAACTGAAAATATTTGAAAACGGTTAAAACCTGAAAGTTCAGGTGCCAAAAATGGCAATAGGTGCGTAGATGGTAAAAAAAATATACTACATGTACTTATTTGAAAAGAAAATCAGAGTTCAGGTGCCTATTTGAAATTAAATCGTTACTTAAAAAAGGGAAAATAGTGGCAGCAATTACTTATGTTTACCAAAATGTTTCCAGTTCATCACATGTGTTTCAAAACATTTTAGTCAATGACCTATGTTCCAAAATATATTCTACTTGGACTCGTTCGTTAAATTTTTTGTTAAATGCATGTTAAAAGTTGGTTGTTTCAGATTCGAAATTGAGGGTGGGTTACTTTGGATTCGAAATTGGGGATGAGTTATTTCATATTTTCCTTTTGAATTTTTTATACCAAAATCTATTAAAAGAATGATCGAAATAACTTTACCGACTAGTCACGTGTCTTTTCACATAATATTATTAACGATCAATTGACAGATTAGGTAATGGACTGAGACATTTTCAAACACAGGTGATTGACAAGAACGTAACGTGTTGAAACCCATATGATGGACTGAGAACATTTTGTAAACATAGATAATTGTTGTGGTTGTTTGCCCTTAAAAATATTAAAAAGCTCCAAATTGAAACATAAATCTACAAACCCAAATCCCAAATTTGATATACGGATTTATGAACTCATATTAAAGGTAAATGAAAAAGAAACTCCACGATAGATCTATTAGTTGAAGAAAGAAACATTAACAGAAATAAGTTTTAGGAAAAAAATTAACAGAAATTTATTTTGAAAATAAAATGAGGTAGGTGGTGTGATAACTCAGTCGAGATAGACAGGGGCGGACCTAGAGGGGTAGGGGCACCGGCCCTCCCTAGGTCTTTCGGTTCGTTATATATCGTATACTTTTTTGGGACTTTTTTTATATTTAAAATAAAAAGTGTTTGTAAACTAAGTAAAATTCTAGCATAGTTGGTTAGGAGCTTCCTTTAAAGGGTGCAGGCCATGGGTTCAAGCTCTCCAAGGCACATTTATTAACACAATTTTGCACTTTTGTTGATTCTTAAGACTTTTTTTTAAAAATTTTCCCCCCCCCATTTAATTTTGTTCAAAGTTGGCTCCCCCTTTATTTTCATCCTGCCCCTGAAAATATAGATCAGAGAGTTTGGATTGTTCAGAGCTTTAAGCTATGAAAAGTAGAATGATAAACATAGCTTCAATCATAAAGTCACTGAGTTAATTATATATAATGAGGCATGGGTTTGAAGATAATGTTTGTATTTAATTTTTTTGATTTACTAATAAAAATTAATTATTAAAAATTGATTCAACCAAGTATTCATTATTTAAAAAATGACCTGCAAAGTATAATATAAATTTTTTATTTAGCTTGTCAAATTACTTATTTTTTTGATAGATAGGAAACAGAGAATACAAAGTTTAATACATAATGCAACTAATGTCTCCAAGAGATGGAGACTTATCGAAAAGAACATAGAATATTACATAAAACAACTGAAAGATAAAATAGCAAAGGATATTTGAGCCATCTATTGCTAAAGCTTGCCGATAGACCCAGGTACTCTTCAAAGTTCTAACATAAAAGAGTAACTCATTAATAATATTTGCTTGTGCAAACTTGTAATCTAAGGCCTTAGCAAACATACTGTGACAAAGAAGAACAAAGGGGAACCAATTGGGTATCCATTGATGACTGAGCAGACGAGGGGATATTCCTCGTGGTCGTAGTCATGGAGAAGCCCAAAATTTTTGAAGATGTCGATATTTGGTCGACAAGGGTTGAAAAACACCACCAGTAAGTTATTGCAAACCTTAGAAACACACAAACCACAAGCAAATTTATAAATAGAGTTAGCAAACATACTAGACTCAGAAGTATGGATAGAGTTAAACTCATGAAGATTTTGAAGGCGAGTCTCATTATGGTTGAAAACTGCATTGTCCTTCAACTACAACTTGCCTTTTTTGTTTTGCAGCCGCTTCAGAGAAGTTTAAGTGTCAAATTTTTTTTCATCAAAAGTTCAGGTGTCAAAGATACAGTTCAGGTGACTATTTAAAATGTTCAATGATCCAGATATATATTTAAAATGATTATTGAAGTTCAAATATTTAGATGAAAAAAAACCTATCTGTCAATGCTACATTAGAATTATCCATTCGGAATGCCTGACATATTATTTGACAAATTAAATTTTACTCCCTAAATTTCAAATTAATTGATATTTTGGGAGTACTTATCAAACTTTGGCAACAATGATTCACTCAGAAAAAATATAAAGTTAATATCACAATTCATATTTTTAAATTATTTTTATAATATTTTTTTATATAATTTTTCTACAGCGTGTATATATATAAAATAATTGATAATTAAAGTTTTGTTACGAAAAACATGACTCAGCTAAGATGAAATGGGTAGCAGAGACGAAACGAAGATGAAATATAGAGGGGCAAAATCTAAAAATCTGAAATAGATAAGGTACAATCGGGTATATTTAACAAAAAACCAACGTTTTTTTCAACTCTACTACAACACATATTTAACTCGACAGTTGTTCAAGGGAGGATCTGCTTGTGGGTGGTCACCCAGCCTCTCTGGGCACTCTTGAGGTGGAGTTCCGAGCCGCTAGAGGCACATCCCGGATTCACCTCCTCTGCTGGGCGATGGGCTAGTCAAGCGGGGCCCCTTAAATGAGCGTATCATTTATATTGCTTGTTAATGTAAAATTTATATGTTACATCCTTAATTCTAAACAATCGAGAGGGGGCGCACTGATTCCATCCCTGATGGGTAGTATTTTTAGTTGTTATAAGGGTGGGTCGATAACCACTAGGTCAACGCCACGAGTTGAAATGGGTAATATGCAATAATACAAAATATATAAAGGAGATAGATGATCTTGCAAAAATTCTTCATCATACATATCATTTCCATTTCATCAAATTTTAGCAATCATGGCCCCCCTCTTTGAATCATCATCAGTAAGTTTCTACCTTCCATTAGCTCTGATTCTCATCACCATACTAGTTATCATCTTCAAGAAACCATTTTCATCAAACATCCCAAAGCTTCCACCAGGTCCAACTCCATGGCCTTTGGTAGGAAACATCCCTCATATAAAGAACATGACTCATATCTCTTTAGCAAACTTAGCTCAAATCCATGGTCCAATTTTGTCACTAAAACTACCAAATAAGTATATAATTGTTGGGTCATCAAAAGAGGTAGCCATTGATATGTTAAAGAAGAATGACCATCTTTTGTCTGGAAGAGATCCTCCAATTGGACATCCATACACAAAGCAAGAACTCAACCACATATCAATTGGTTGGCCTGAGGAATGCAACGAAAGCTGGAAGCATTTACGCGCACTTTGCAAGACCGAGCTTTTCTCAGGGAAGGCGTTAGCGTCTCAAGAATATGTGAGGCAGAAGAAAACGTTCGAAATGTTGGAGTTGATCAAGGCTAGTGAAGGGAAAGTTGTACAAGTTAGGCAGATAATTTTTGCAACTATTTTCAACATCTTGAGTAGTATTTTCTTATCAAGAGATTTGGTGAGCCTGGAGGAAGAAGTCGAAGATCGGAAAATGAAAGGTTTGATGAGGAGAGTTACAACAATGCTTATGGAACCAAATATTTCTGATCTTTTTCCATCTCTTAGCAGCCTAGATCTTCAAGGTGTACGTAAGAGAGCTAAGAAGTTGTGGAAAGAGATTTGGGCTATTTTGGAGCCTTTGGTTGAAGAGAAGAGATTGAAGAAAAACAATGGCTCGAATGAGAAGCAAGATTTTCTGGACACTCTTGTTGAACTTCAGTTTACAGATGATCAAGTGCAGGAATTACTAGTGGTTTGTTCTCAATAACCTTCACTCGCAAGTCGGGGATATTTCGTGAGTTTCTCAAAGAGAGTAGGGGGTTATTTACGAATTTTTATATTTGTTTTGTAGGAATTGTTTAGTGCTGGTTCAGACACGAGTACATCAACAATTGAATGGGCAATGGCAGAGTTAATAAAGAATCCTGACGCCATGAAAAATCTTCAAGATGAGCTAGCAAGAGAAATTAAGCAAGACTTGATTAAAGAAGCTGACCTGATGCAGTTACCATATCTTCAGGCTTGTGTAAAAGAAACTCTACGATTACACCCTGCAGCTCCATTGTTGATCCCTCGTAAGCCGATAGAGGCCTGTGAAGTGATGAATTATACAATTCCTAAGAACTCTCAAGTTTTGGTAAATGTTTGGGCAATCGGAAGGGACCCAACAAGTTGGGAAGATCCGATGGAATTCAAACCAGAGAGGTTCTTGAATTCTTCATTAGATTTCAAAGGGAATGATTTCGAGTATCTACCATTTGGTGGAGGAAGGAGGATTTGCCCTGGATATCCTATGGCGATGAGGCAAATTCCGCTGATCATTGCATCAATGATACGTCAGTTCCACTGGTATCTTCCTGAAGGAACAACGCCTGATATGTTGGACATGAGTGAAAGCTTCGGTCTAACACTCGAGAAAGAGCATCCATTGCTTCTCATTGCTCAAAGTAGGAGATGATCGGTACAGCCTGCTCCGTCCTCCAGCTCATAAAGAACAATAACACGTTATGTAATTATGTATTCCGTGATATTATATGTAACATCTCATTTCATTAGAAACAGATAAGCTCTTCCAAATTCATGCATTTCATTCAACTTTACGTACAGTTTCGTTTTGGTATAAAATTTACTATAATGAATCCTTACAAGACTTTCTCACTTCATAATTTCATGCCACCCAATTTTGAAACAGAAAGATCATACCCAATTTCTTCAGCTCTTTCTCTCCACGTTACTAGTTATCGTCTTCAAGAGTTTCAACCAACCAGTTTCATCGAACAATACCAACAATTTTCATATCAGTACAGAGTGTTAACTCATGTCTACTCCTACCGTCACAGAACAGTCTTTGTATTATAGTATTGCACACGGCATTCGTTAAAATTCTTCAATGCATAATCGCAATAACCAGTAATGATGAAACCATAACTTACCGGAGCAGGCTTCAGCTTCAAAGTTATGATAATGTGCGAAAGTTTATTTGCTTTACAGGTTGGCCTTGCAAACAATAGTCATTCATTAACGCATTATAAGTAAAAGCACCTGGGTGAACACTTCGCAATCTCATATTTTTACCACACCCTTAGCATCTTTTGTTAACCCTTTCATATAGAATCGATCTATTAATATATTGGAAGTTCCAAAATCTGGATAGGTTTTATAGTTAACAATGTGCTTTCGAAAATTCTCTGCCTCATCCCCACGGCTAGCAATGCACAATCCGTGAAAGAATGAATTGTAGGTGACCGGGCTTGGGGATATGCCCCTTTCCATCATTTAAGATAATAGTGAAACGGGGCATCATTTACCATCCTTGTTTTACGAAGGCCATCAATTACAGAGTTGTAAACAACAACATCGAGTTCACAATCGTCTCCCTCCAAAACGTCGAGCATCTTCACAAAGACAACATTTCCAAATTTGCATAATCCATTCAACATAGTCAAGAAAGTGACTGCATTAGCCTCAACACAACTTACCTTTGATCAACTTTTCAACATCGTCTTCTAAAACAAGCCCTTAATAAGTGATAGTAATGATATGGAAAGAATAATCACGCTTGACGAAGCTAGCAAACACTGTGAAACCATAGTCTGCTTCCTTCATATTACAGTAACAGTTGATCGAAGTGTTCATGGTCTATTCATTAGCTAGACTACCCAATTTCATTTTCACCATACTGTTGAATAACTTTTTGTTAAGACGATCATACAGCTTAGGTTCCCATTTGAGCATTTCATCAAACAGTGTAAGAGCATCATTAAGATTCTTCATATCCCATTAGTAGTAGGGGTTTAGCGAACATTTGAGCCCCAATTGAATCAAAGTCTTGAATTTAGATAAATTTTGACTTAAATCACTCGACTCGAAATATCCATAGCTATTCAATACATGTTTGTTAAATCCAGTAAGCAATTTAATAAATTATGTACTCCGTACTTATTATATTAAGTCTATTTGTTTCAATTATATTAAGTACTCAATAAATTAAGATCTTATCAATATCCTTAACAAATTATAAGTCAAAATTCTTAACCAAATCAGAAGCGATGAATTTCAGTTTTAGAGATTTCTCCTTCCATTATTTTCTCCACATCTCACATATTATTTCAAATTCATATATAATTGTTTGAATCAAGTTAAAAGTATTATTATTATTATTATTATTATTATTATTATTATTAATCGGTTCCTCGATATGCTTCTTATAGAATTAACTGTTGGTAAGGTCCCAGTAAGTGGGGATTTGATGCACTTTTGTTCCCGAAAGTGGCATTGTTGCGGAAATGATCCTTGAAAGTGTGTCACATGGTGCAATTTGGTCCCCAATCCGTTAGATCCGTTAAATTTGACAACTTCACGGCATTGTGTGACCACACGCACTGTTAAACGCCCAAATTTTATATTAATTCAGCCCTAACTGACAACATTATTCCATAATAACCCTATTTAAAGGCTAAAATATAATTAACAAAAAGTTGAGGTAAAAGTAACAATTAAATACATTAAAAATAAGAAAGCAATACACTATAATCATGTTTGTAGTTTCAAATAGTCATCTAACACTCAAAAGTCAAAAAACAATAATTTGAACATCGATTAGGTTGATGTTGAAAAAATTGAGAGATTTTAGTGATGGGAGTAAAACTCGGTGTGAATAGTGATTTTTGGCAAAAACGACTTCTTTTATAAGATAGGGACCCAAATTTATTTGTACCGCCTAATTAACTACCAATTGACCAAGATTCTTGTTTTTCCTGCAAAATAATACTTTCTTCCTCAATAAATACATACACCAATACCATAACTCCTATATATCTCATATCATTCTCAAAATGTCCCAAGTGAAATTTTTTCAAGTAAGAAAGGCATGGTTGATAAATTCGTGAGGTGCCATTGTTGGTTGATTTGCTACCCAATTACTTCATGAAAACATGGTGGGCATCGATTTGTGAAGTACTCAAAGAAGAGATATGGTTGTGACACGTGGAAATGGAAGGATCCTATAGTCCCAGAAGGAGAGAAGAAAATCATATTAGAATTTATAAAAAAAAGGTAAAAAGATGGAGTTGGAAAATGAAAAATTGAGAAAAAAAATTGTATGTTCTTGTTGCAATCATTGTGTTAGGTTTGGTTGTCTTAATCAAGTGTATGTATAAGTGTTTAATTTAATATATTAGAGTACATGAAGTTTCTCTATTGGTGTCCCATTAATGTATTAGCGTTTCTTTTTGAATGACCTTGAAGAACTTGTATTAGTGTTTCGTTTTAAAGGAGCTTGAAGATGATGTTTGAATTGGTTAAGCATTTTCTTTTCGTATATTATGTAATCTACTGTCAACATAGTGTTAAAAGACACAAAATCATACCATTAAAGGTATGATCAAAATTGTTGATTCCCAAACTATTTTCAATCTGAAGAGGCACAAAAACATATCATTTAAAGTTATTATTGATTCCTCTAGTTTCTTACTAATACAGTTAAGCAATTACAAAAACCATCAAAAATAATTATTAAAACCATTAAAATATTAGGAATCAACACAAATTTGTAGTCTTAATTAAAAATCAACAAATATAATTCAAATTACTTTCAATCAACCCTTGTTCAAGTCTTGAACAGCAATAAATTTTTTCTTGTCTTTAATCACCACAAGTGGCTTATAGAAAATGTTTAATGAAGGTCTAAATGTGGGAAGTGTTGTCCCCATCATAGGTGGTAGTTCTCTGATTGTTATACTTCTTGCTTGAGCTGTAAACATAAGCCTAAACTGAGTGAATCTACTAGTTGGTAGTGGCATGGGCTAAGTAGCCATAACAATTTGAATTGGGTTCATTTGAATAGATTTTTGATTCATGTTGTTGCTACTATCATTCATTGAGTCCTGTTTCAATTATTCTTGTTGATTGTGGGAACTGTTGGCAAGTTGATCAACTCCCTGTTCAGTTTTCTTCATCTAAAATGAATAAAAGACAAAAATGTTAGGCAAAATAAAAAGCATAAGAATCAAAATGTCTACAAAGCAAACAAACAAAAATCATACCTTGCAAGATCTGTTGTTGTGTCCTTGTTCCTTGAATATTTTGCATAAATATTCCCTCACCTTGCATGTCCTAACTTTTTCATTATTTGCTGCTTCAATACGGTTGAGCCTTCTAAATCTCCTTGTTCTCCTAGCTTTCTTGATGGCAAATGGTGGAGACAGAGGAGCGATTCTTCTTGTTTTAGGCCATAATTCTGAAGAAGCCATAGGATTAATAGCATACCCATGCACTATCTTATAAGTATTGATAGTACAGCAACCATGGACATAGTCCTCCACATTTTCTCCATTCATCCTTATTGAAACACATACATGTTTACAAGCGATTCCACTTAACTGCCACTTCCTACATGAACACACTCTTTTTTCCAAATCCACAGCACACTCATTAGATGTAGATCCTGAATAAACCTGAAAATGTGCTCAATCATATTTTATTGGCATACATCCAGATGCCCCTTTGACACACTCCAACAATTTAGCTCTAGGTTTAGGGCACAATCTACCTCCTCATTTTTCAGCCTTGTCTCTATTCATTGTCATCCTAACCATTATCAAATATTTAACCATAGATACCATGATTAAAATTGGCTTGTCTCTTGCATCTAGAATGAAGACATTGAAGACCTCACACACATTATTTAGGAGGACATCACACTTAACAGATGGGGAAAAATATGCCCTACTCCATTGTCTGGGATCCTTAGTACTAAACCACTCAAAAGCATCAACATCTAACTTCTTCAATTCTTCCATTGCTTCATTGAAGTAGTTTTCTGTTGTTGATGTTGTAGCTAACGACATGGAAGACTTAAATGCATGACCCTTAAATCCAGTCCTCTTAAAATTCTCATGCATGTGCCTAATATAGAATCTGTGATGAGTTTCGAATCCAAGACCTTCTGATCACAAGTAAGAACCTTTTTGTATAAGCTATTCGATTAACTCCAGAAAGAACATGTTTGAATGCCTCTATAAGGTCTTTCTACTTGTCTGACATGAATGAATGCTATTCGTACTCACCCTTCCCTTCCACTTAACTACTCATGATATCTTTAACCAAATAGTTCAAAAATCACATTCAACTTTTCTTGTTTTCTACCTCAACTATATCATAACCAATAGAATATTTATTGTTGTTAGGATCAATTTTTACTACAACTGAAAGCTCTCCCATCTCTTTATCTTTAGGTAACAACCATCTATCCTCACAAACTTCCTACAACTTGTATCACCTATCTAGTATAGATACCATCTTTAAACCGTTTGTTTTTCCCTTTTCATTCTCAACAATCTTCACACAACTAGAGGTTTCAGAATTTGTATCGATTACTTGTGTGCAGTAATCCATAATCTAGAAAAATGTTAATTTTCATCACCAATTCACCATAAATTACCTTCAAGGCATTCTGTTTAGCCGTAAATATCTGCCACCTACTTACATGTTGCCCAAGTTTCAAGTCTATCTCCTTCCTAAAGTCAGTTCGGCTAGACTTTGTTGAATTCCTAAACTTCTTCTCGTAATGCTTTCCTAACGAAAATGCTTTCAAAGTTTTGTTGTCGTATACGGGAATGAAGGTATGCAGGGGCGGATCCAGGAATTTTATATGGAGTATTCATTTCATCATTCAAATATAAAAATTATTCAACGATTTTTCGAAAGTTAGAGTATTACATTAATAAAATCAAATGACAATTTAAACTAAATCAACTTTATCGGCATTTTTTTCTCTTTCATTACTTGAACAATAGGAGTAAACATCTTCTTTATCCTAAGAATCATATTATATATCTAATAAAAGAACTAAAATGTTAATATTAAAATAATAGAATACTAAATTAATTTTTTTACCTTATACGACTGAATCAATTGAGCAACGAATCAAATATAATTATAAATTAATACATGAAAAATAATTGATAAAATAATTATTTGTAACCTGGACATTGCTTTGAAACTGTTGATTTAATGATTTCGTTGATGGAATCACCATGTATATTTTTGTACCTGAAATTCGTTTGAATGATGAGCAATATAGGTTAATGAAGGATAAACCATAAAACGTGTATTGTTGCTCAGCTGCTGCCTCTAACTTGATTTTGTATAAAACTCTCTCATTCTTCATTACTTCCACTATTATCAATCCCACAATCATCGATATCTGCCCTAAAAAACACAAAACCGGACCGATTTATCCAATCCGAAAACTCATCAAACAATTAATCGGATCCGTTCTGGTTCCAAACTTCAATTAGGAATCCGAAACCGGATCCGGTCCAAGAACCGAAGTGGATCCGTTAGTTTAATTAAAAATCTTGGAGCCCATTAAATCATCACTTCATTGTCAAGCCCAAAATCAATTTCACAATACGCTTTCATAAAACTTAACTCACTCACACACTCTCTCTCTATCTCATTTTCATCTTCATCTTCCTCCAACCTCCACTTCGTCTATAACTTCAACATGGACGTTGGGCAATCAAAAGCTCAAATCATTTTATTTAATTTAGTTACAGAATTCAATATTTATTAACCATTTCTATTTTCATTTTTTTTCCAGCTAGAACAAGAGGATTTCGAAACCCTTTTGTCACTATTTATTTTATAAACCATCTGGGTTTCATTTGGTATTCTTTATGATGATATGATATGTTTAATGTTAGATGACTTATTTTTCAAAAGCTTAAATCATTTTATTTAATTTAGTTACAAACGAATGATTGCTTTGTTTGATTTAGTTTGATTTCGGATGTAGTAGCCGGAACCGATAACCGGACCGGTTTCAATCGGTTCCGATCGGTTCCGGGTGGACCGAAAGTGGAACCGGTCCTTCCCTGATTGGCTGAAAACTAGTCCGGACCGGACCGGTAACAACACTACCAACATCACATTCCTTATCATCATCTATCAGATCTTGCCTAATTTCTTCATTGGCAGCCTCTAATCTCAACATGTCCTCTAAATTAGCATGTTGTACATATAGCTTCTACGTCATTCCCATTCTTAAAGAACCTAAATATTCATAGACAGTCACTACGCCTATTCAGAAGTTTGCAACCTTTGTCCAAATCTTCTTTATATTTATAGTAAATCTTAATTTTATCTTTGTCATACGAATGCCTACATTCACTAACAAACACTTTAAGTTCTTCTAGACTTAACTTAGACCCATCTACATAATCGTAATAATCAATGATACCCCCAACATATCTTATATATGGGCTCCTTAAGAAAGCACCCCCGAGTCAAGACATCTTGCTCTTGTGGTAAGCATGCTGACATCTCTAGCGGAGGTCTCGGGTTCGAGCCCTCTGGCTAGCAAGGAAGTGGTCAGAGAGAAGAATTTCTCTCGCTAGTTTGATGCTAGTCGCCTCTTTCCTTGAATTTACGAGTTTACGAATTGTACTGATGTTGGTGATTGTAATGGATTATTCGTTTTAATAAAATCAAAGGGTAACCCCCTTTTTGGAAAAAAAAAAAAGAAAGCACCCCCGATGATGAATTGTTATTGTCATCACTGATTGTTCTAAATCAACATCTGTAATGGATAGTGTATACCAATTAGTAACAATTAAACCGATAATCAAATGCCCCTAATTGATTTGAGAAACTCTGAAACGCTAATTGATTTGGAAAATCAGAATCCGTAATGGATTTGATTTTGTAATTGATTTTGGAACCAGATTTTGTTAGCGATTTGGCCTCTAATAACTAGTAATAAATTTAGGTTAATAAGGAACCATAATCAATTGGGGGAAACCAGAAACCCAAAATCGATTTCGGGAAATCGCAAATCCTGATCGATTTGGGGGGCGTTTCAGAAACCTTAAATCGATTTGGAGAAATTCCAAACCATAATCGATTTGGGGCTTTTCAGAAACCCTAACAAATAAGGACAAAATAAATCTTGGGAACTATAACTTAACCCAATTTTTCAATAAACAAAGAACAACTTTCAATTTTTTAATTTTAAAGTCAATAAAGTACAAGCATAAACTTTTCTTTTTCGTAAAGAGAGATCAAACAAACCCCACACTCTCACCGATTTCAGAAAACATCGACTTTATACTCCATTCAATATGACAAAGCAACAATTTACTTTAACCCCAAACAATTTCCCATAACTACCTACTCAAACCTTTAAAAACTACCTCGATTTCGACCAAAACAAGAACTTACCATAAACAGGTTTTTCAGCCACACTAAGGCTACGTCTTACTCCCATCACCAAAACCTCTCGATTTTGTCAACCTCAATCTAATCGATGTTCAGATTTATTTTTTTGGCTTTTGAGTGTTAGATGACTGCTTGAAACTACGAAAATGATTAAAGTGTATTTCTTTCTTGATTTTAATGTATTTAATTGTTACTTTTACCTCAACTTTTTGTTAATTATATTTTAGCCCTTAAATAGGGCTATTATGGAATAATGTTGTCAGTTAGGGCTGAATTAATATAAAGTTTGGACGTTTAACAGTGCGTATGGCTCACACAGCGTGTAAAAATTGTCAAATTTAACGGATATAATGGAATGAGGACCAAATTACACCATTTGACACACTTTCAGGGACCATTTCCACAATAGTATCACTTTCGGGGATCAAAGTGCTCCAAATCCCTACTTATTAGGACTATTCCAGAAAACTATATAAATACGCCATGTTTATGACTTGCATTTAATTTTTCTATAGTTTTGTTAAAGAAAACTAACCTAATAATAATTACACCTAACGGAAAAAACTCCCACTAGAAGCTGACATTTATGTCAATTGTTCACATTGGAAACCACTCAAATGTTTTCTTGGTCCGTTGGTTGTCAAATTTTAAATTTCTCACTAATATTGTACAAAAACAAAACCATGGAAAATATTGTAATAAAATTAAAATGAAACCAACCGAACGGATGAAAAGAGTGTTGAAGGGCAAAATCCAACAAACAATATTGTTCTATTGAATATCTCAAGTCAAGTTTGTATGCTGGATTTATAATATGCAAATATAATGAAATGACCGACCGGATGAAACTATCTGTTGTGGTTCATTCCATTGTTTTGTCCATCCTTCGGTAAGGGCATTACGGGGAGAAATTTCTCTTGTAGAAAGTACCGTCGATATACCATTTTTTATAGACAAATCACGAAGTGCAATTTTTTGTTAGTTTATAATTCGTTCAAAATAGTGAGTTCAAATGATAAATTAGAAATTGAACCTTATCACTCGATATATAGGCTCAAAACTTGATTCGAAAATCTATATAAAGTCTTAGCGGGGCGTACTCGAGTATTACTTTATAGAGTATATCCGAACTCACTCAGCTACACAACTCCCAACTCGCCCGGAGGTTAATCGAACGGGGCTAAAGTACCATCTCTTGCACGATTACCGAAACAACCCGCATAGCTTGATAATGTGTCTACTCAACCGGGTAACTTTGTACCCTCATGGAACAAACTATAATTGCGAGACTGTTTTACAAAATGGCCAAATAGTTATCATGTATTCATGGGAAAGATTCTCTTCTATTATAGTTGCAGACTGTTTTACAAAATGGCCTAACACATAAATATTACTTGCAAATTTGACCTTATATAATGAAGCTTACACATAAAAGAATCAATGAATCGAATCGAAACGAAACGAATACGACCTTGAAGAAACTACAAGGTTCTTGACATAATACAATAAATCTTATCTGCAAGAAAGAATGAAAGAATGACTACTAAACCCAAAGAATCTCTTACACTATTCTGAAGAAAAAATAAAGCCTCCTGGATTTGGATTGAGGATCGTCACTTTGGTTGCGGTTGAGTCGAAGAACTGGTGCCTGCAACATCTGCTGGCGTCCATGCTGAGACTGTATAAAGAGGTTGACCACTCCAGCTCAACGTAAGTGCTGCTGCTGCTCCATCATCTTGTGCCTGCTGTCTCGTTACCCGGTAATCTTCGCCTGTGTGCATGTTTAACAACAATTGACTTTGAAGAAACTCCCTCTCGGAAATTCCAGAACTCCTGAAACCTCCTTGCTCCATTGACTTCGTCCACTTTGCAAAAGTTTCGTGCCTCTCAAACCTGTCTCGGCCTTCACAAGCAATGATATTACGAATTTCACGTGAAAACATCTCTTCAATCTTCATCCTGGCTTGACTGTCCAAAGGTAAACCTGACGAATCAATGCAATCGAAAATGGCAGAATAGTATTTCAGCGCGTTGCAGAATCTTGTTTCTAGAATTGGCTCGTTGATCTCTGCTTCTTGCTCGGCCATAACAACAATAGAAGGATTGGTGCTCCGAATCACGCCCAAGAAATCCTTTAGTGCTCCTCCCGTAGAATCATAAAGAACCTTGTGCATTTGAAATGTACAATTGATAGCCACACTCTCTCTCTCCTTAACATGAAGCATCCATAGCCTCACATCCTCCAACCTATCGACAACTGGATGAAATTCGAAAGGCAGATCCAACGACTCTGCAAATCCAGCAAGTCTGTCACCTGTTTCAATCAGCTCTTTCTTAGAATCACCTACACCGGTAATTCTAACATGGCTGGGAGGACTAGTTCTTGTGGCCAAACTTTGAAACAAACTAGGCCACTGAAGTCCTTGCTTAATGTCAAAATCAATTATATGAACTCTGTCCTTTCCGTCAAAGGCTCTCAGCAGAATCTCATTTGCCGTGAACTGAATAAATCTTGGTATCGGGGAGACCTGGTTCAAAAGCCTCAATGCAGTCCCACCATCATCATCCAACCGATCAAGTTCCCTAGGAGGCGTAATATGGAAGATATGCGGCCAAAGCCTAGCAGCACGAAGCGCTAATGCCTCCGTAAAATAAGCACTAATCCTATGAATGGTGGATCCCTTGGGAGAAGAAAGGTCCCCCAGAATTGATATGAAATGGCTAATTCCAGGGATATTCTTTGCGCCAATTGACCCAACGCAATTGACAAGTAAGTTAACAAGCTCAAGACCTTCGTTTTCCTCACGGTGGTTTCTCTCGTTATGATGTGCCACAATCCCCACGTCCTCGCCAGGGTTCCCTGACCCATTCCCTGTTTGAATAACCTGCAAAGGATTCTCACTCACTCCCACAACCAATCCATGACTCTCTGATGCCGTACTTGATCCAGAAACTTCCCTCACACGTCCCTGGCTCGATTCAGCATTCTTTTCCCCCAAGTCTGTAACCTCAGCCGCAATGGATTCCAACCAAGGATTGTGCGACAACGGCGGCATAGGTGGGTCTATAACATTGCTAGGAACAAAACACACCCTGTCTTCAACTCCTGAACATGTAAGAGAAAACGGGATATGCTGCTGATTAAGACCAGTACCAATCAATAGGCCTCGCTCCTCAAAACCCGGCTGCAACCAGAAATTCCCATTTCCCAACTGTCTTAATCCCAAATCCTCATCTTCCTCCGAAACATCATCAGATTTCCCACTACCCCTTTTCCTCTTCACTCTGCTAAAACAAACTTCATCATCAAATGATTCCTGCTCCACATATCTCCTCTTCAAGCTCTTGTTCTTCTCCAAGAATTCGCCCTTGACGTCTCTTCTACCTTCCCCATAACCGTCCCTCGGAGTCTGAAGTGTGATCGGAGATGGCGGTAGACGAATGCTCTGCTTAAGTGAACCACTACTGGGCCTAGCTTCAATTGGTTTCTCTATAGAGAGACCAACAGGCCTAATAGTTTGTGACCTCGAACCATCTTTGCGCGGGAAATTACATGGCAAATCCAATCTCTGTGTGCTCATTGAACGGAAATTACAAGCCTCAAATTGTGCTGCTGCTTCACTCCTCAATCTATGCCTCGGCGACAACAATGTCGATGAACACCCTGCCAACATTATTCACACCCTTCCAATTCTTCCCCTGTATTATTTTCCAGCTCCACTCACCCACTCTTTTATATTTTAATGTTCTCTTAATTTCTCTCCAATTCTTTCAAAAACTTATCACACAACACAAATTCTCAATCTTTTCAAAATCTCAACAATGAAACAAATGTTATGGTGAACAGAAATCAAAGAAACCAAACAATACAATACAAATTTGTTATATTAAATCTCAACTCAAATGAAATAATAATAATTTATAATCAATCAAATGCCAAATAATCAGATGATACTAGATTAAGATATGAGTTCTTGAAAAAAATGTATAAGGTTATGTCCAAAAAAGAATATAATCAGTCAATAGACAAAAAAATCAAACAATTAAACAAAATAAATAATCAAAGAATGTTGAACAGCATATAAACACCTACCAAAACAATATCATGAGGTTCCAAACAACTGAACAAACAATATTCATACTCGATTTCGTAGCGGATCGAAGCTCACACCATGCAAGAACACATTGCAGAAACATTTTCCCATAAACATGTTGATGAAAAGCTGAAAAAACAAGCAACCCAGATCAGCAAATGTACTCATATAAACATATCAAAGCTCAAAAACAAAAAGAAAAAATCAACCCAAGCCCCAAACCCAAAAAACCCCCTAATTAAAACCCCTTTCTTGATCAAGAATGCATGAAGAGTTAGCAAAAAGTTGACATATTTGAGAGAATGGGAGAGTTAACTAAGCAAAACTATGTCTACTTGTTGTCTGAAGCCCCACCTACCCAAAAAGCCATATAAACGTTCACAAGTGTGTTTTTATATAGTATAAAATTGATGATGGAATTTATATTTGAGATATAGTTTGGGAAATAATGAAAAGGGGGGGTGAGTTTGTGGGCGTTGGATGATTGATCTAAGGGTGTGGAGGGCACCAAGGAGAAGACCGTTGGACTCTTGTCGGTGAAATATGACCGTTAAAGCGGGAGTCGTGTGTCTTAATTTACTAAACTATTGTACCAAGTTTATTTTTGGAAGGGTCGGCAGAAAGGAGTTGTTTTATAGCTGTGTAAAATTACAGTTTTGCCCCGATATGAACTCTCTCACCCACTACCTTCCAAATAGGTGGAGGCAAAATGGTAACTTCACACCTAATTTCTATTGTTTTGGTGGGTATAACAAATCAGTTTTGAGGTGTTAACTCTTTATAGTGTATTCGTTTTGGGCAGAATTATGGGGAATCGAGGGGAATTTTATATTTTATTGTGTTTGTGAACTAAATTGATTTTTATCTAGAAGAATTTTTGTTACCACTAATCCATCCCATTACCCCTGATTCTCCTTCAATTTTCTCCCAATCAAGTTGGTGGAGAATCACATTTTTTTTTTGTAAATTAGCGATGATGTGAGTTTCGAACCTAGGACCTTCTGGTCATTTAGCAAGAGCCTTTTTCCACTAGGCTATTCGATTAACTCTCATTGCCCCCATTCTCCTATCTTACAATTATGGTAACCAAAGAAAATAAAATATATTCACTCTAATTCTCTCTAATCCCAATTTTGATAGTTGTTTGTAAAAAATGTTTGGTTTTCATCATTGTTTTGGCAAAAAAGTTCGATTTTAGTAGTTATTTCACAAAAAGTTTTGATTTTCGTTGTTGTTTCGAACAAAGTCAAAAATCAAACATTTCTGCCAAAACAACTATTAAAATTGAACTTTTTTTTGCCAAAACAACTAACAAAATCGAGCCTTTTTGTCAAAAAGCTAAGCAACCGAACTTTTTTGCCAAAACTATCAAAGTTGAACCTTTTTGCCAAAATCGAAAGTTTTAAATAAAACAACCATAAAAAATCGAATCTTTTTTAATAGGAAAAAATTGAACAAAAATTGAAAAAAGAAATCAAAGAAATCGAAAATACACCGAATTTTTTTTAAAATAAAATCGAAAAAAATTGAAAAAAGAAAACGAAAAAAATCAAAAAAGAAATCGAGAAAAAATTGAAAAGAAATCGAAAAAAATTGAAAAAAAATCGAAAACAAAATAGAAAAGAAATTGAAAAGGAATCGAAAAAAATCAAAAAGAAATCGGAAAAAGAAAATCGAAAAAAAAATCGAAAAAAAAATCGAAAAGAAATCGAAAAAAATATTGTAAATTTTTTTTTGAAACAATTGAATATCTCTAAGTTTGTAAAGGGGTAGATTAGTCATTCCATTCCCAGATTGGGTCTAGAAGGATGTCATTTAATCCAAAATCTCCATAAAAGGAGATGTTTTTTATGGTAACTACTATAGAGATAGCCAAATAATGTTTTTTTAGATGAAAAAATGACTATTTTGTATCCATTTTTAATCTCTTCAATTACTACTTTTGAAAATAGGAGGTGCATAATAATATTTTCACACCTAAATATCATTATTTAGGTATGTATAACAGATCTGGTTTTTAGGTGTTAACTCTTTATTGTTAATTTTGGTTTTAATCAAATCTAGGTCATTCAATTATTTTAATTTTAGGCTTTTTAGATATTTTTTATGAGATTAAACAGGGCAACACTATACACACCATAATAATGCTTTTCTTGAGTGAGAAATGATTATATTGCCCCAACTTAACTGTCTTATTTACTATATTTATAAATAGGACAGCAAAATAGTCATTTTATACCAAAATTTTAATATTGTGGTGTGTATAACAGATGAGGATTAAAAAGGGTAGAATTGACATTTTACCAAATTTTTACTCTATTTTTCTACCACCTCTTTTTCATTTACCCTCCCCTCACCCTACCATCATAGATTTAATAAAATTACACTCTGATTAAATCTGAGGTTGTAAGTTCGATTGTAATATCATGTTGTTGTAATTTCGTATTCATATTCGATTTTGTTGTAGTTTCATTTTTTGCTTTTTCCATATTTGATTTTGATGCTAGTTCGATTAAGATTTTGATTCTTTGGATTATATCGACATGGGTTCACTAGGCACTTTTTTAAGTTAACATTTTTTGATCATGCCTCTAATGTCATATTTTTGTTGGAATTATGAGATGTTTGACACGTCATAATTAGTGCCCATTGAACAATTTGATTGTTCGAAGTGATTACTTATTTAAGGTTAAGTTCATACGTATATTATTTGTTTGACAATAATATACGAGCTGGGAATGAATTCGAAATACATTAGGGGTCTTGATGGTTTTACTAGGACCCGCTCATGATTTATATGATAGTAAAATACTTGTCGATATTTTATTAACATATGACTAATGTTATTTCGATCCTAGAAGGTCACACACAAACAATGCGCTTGATTTTCAATACGATTGAAACTTCCGGGTTAAAAGTGTAAACGTCAAAGAATAAAGGGGAGGAAATTCCAAAGTGGAATTTCCACCCCATTAACCGTCCAAAAATGATGCATAAGAATGCATTTGACTTTTTGAATTCAAATGCACTAATGCTAGTCTTGAATGGGAGCTTGAAAAAGGGGGAGGTTACATATGGATGTTAATGTGATTAACACCATATTAAGACCACATTTGATGACAATGTTGATCATCCTTTTTGTACACTTTGTAAGACAAGGAAAAAAAAACAGCAAAAAAAAAATACTCCCTCCTTCCTCTAGTTTTTGGCCGAAAATATACACACAAACCAAGAGAAGAAATCGTTTTTCTCTTGGTTCATTCTTGACATATACGCTTCAAGCTCTAGTTGCTTCAAGGGAGGAATCAATCACGCATTGGTGTGGACTAACTAGAGAGAGGAACGGACGTTGCTCTTCCGCTACGCACTCGATCACGCTCGAAGAGGTATACTCGAAACTCGTAGTTAAATGTGAATTTAGAATTTTGTATTCGATCGTTTATACGTTTTTGTATAATTTGATATGCAAAACATGTATAAAAACCCATCAGTGGCATCATGAGCCCGGTACATATGTTCTAATTCACTTTAAATGTCTTGAAATTTGATTTCATGAATTATAATATCATATGTGTATGTTTTGATATCATCAATTAAGGTTGTTGTGCATTATGTGTATTGTGCAATTATGTAATTGTTAAGGCCTGTAAATATTTTTCTAAAATTCTGTAAAAATATGTTTCGAACAGTAGACAAAATTTCGAGACCACTGTAATTTTTCTGGAATTGTTTCGATTTGTTAAGTGCTCGAAATAAATGTTTGAAACAGCCATATGTTCATCCGAACGGATTTGATATACCTTTCGTTTGTACAGTTTTAAGTGCTGTATATATTTTTATAGAATTCTGGAAAAATATTATTCAAACAGTACATTGAATTTTGAGTTTACTGTAATTTTTCTGGAATTGTTTCGATTTGTTAAGTGCTCGAAATAAATGTTTGAAACAGCCATATGTTCATTCGAACGGATTTGATATACCCTTCGTTTGAACAGTTTTAAAGGCTGTATATATTTTTATAAAATTCTGGAAAAATATAAATAAAATATTAGAGTCAATTTCGAGTTTACTGAAATTTTTCTGGAATTTTTTGGATTTCTTAAGTGCTCGAAATTGACATTTGAACAGTCATATGTTCACCCGAACGGATTTGATATACCATTCGGTTGAACAGTGTTTTAACGGCTGTATATATTTTTCTAAAATTCTGAAAAAATATAAATCAAATACTAGAATGATTTTCGAGTCTACTGTAATTTTTCTGGATTTATTTGGATTTATTAAGTGCTCGAAAATGATTTTTGAATAGCCATGTGTTCATCCGAAAAGTTCGGAACACTATTCGGATGAACAGTGTTTTTCGGATGAACAGTGATTCCGATTTCACTGTTCACGAAACACTGTTCACGACTGTTCACATAATTAAAATGGTCCTAAAATTGTTTTGGATTTTGTTTTATTAATTATTGTGAATATTTTGGCTATTCTAGTATTTTGACTTTTGATTGTCAGAAGAAAATTAATTAAATTATTATAACTTGTATGATAATTTGATTAGATTTTAATGTTACAATATTTTAATTAATAGCACTAATATGATTAGTTGTTAATTTTATTTATATTGGTTATAAATAATATTAAATGCTTATTAATTAAAATTAAAGGCCTTAATTAATTATGTAAAACCTATGAGTTATTGATTTGGTTGTTACATTTGATGTACAATTTATTACATATATGTGTTATAATTGTGTGTACCTTATTTGACATCCTTACATGTTTTAATTGACTTAATTCATGTATTATATATATTTTGATATATTGGATGTTTTATTTTCATTGTGAATGAATGTTGGGATAAGTGATATGATCTGGTTTTTGAAATACAGTCTGCGTACTGTCTTTTATATGACGACTTGTGTCAAAAAGAAATATAGCCTGCGTGCTATTTTATGACGACTTGTGTCACTTTTATTTTATTATTTATTACATTGACCTGCGTGTCAATTATTTATCACCACGTGTGATTGTAATCAATAGAAGACGAAGCCACCGAAGGAACTGAAGGAGGACTGAAGACTTAGTTTAGAATTAAGTCTAGTTTTCTTTTCGGTTGTTAGATCATATCACTAATCCCATTTATTTGCGTTATAATTCTTAATTTTCATGCTCATATGATATATATTCTTGCTTGAGTGAATGTATATATGCATGTATGATCATGATTATATATTTATAACTAATCCTACCTTAAGTCAAGTAATTTGCCATACCTGACCCTAAAGTCGGAATAAGACATACGTATGCATGGACCTGCCAGATTGGCAGACATGACATGTCCTATGACTTGATCCCGATGGAATAATCGAATGATTTCCGATTCAGAATCGGGCTTCGATTGTTCATTCTGACTTTCGTCAGTAGGCTCAGGTTACTTGAACAGTGATTCCCATAATCAGATTTGGGCCTGTTGGCAAAAGTTGTCACCAATGCAATCTTGTAAGATTTTTGGTGACACCGAGAATTATGCCCGGCATAAATGGTGATCATTCACCTACTCACATGATTGGTAGTCGAAATGTTGCGTGCTGCCGTTCGATTATTAATTATCTGAGTTCTCGGATACATTGTGTATTTTAGTAGGATTATGAACACATTGTATGAGTTCAAATATTTTGATATTTTGAATTATCACTATGACATGCTTATCTGAGTTATTTATTCGCCTTTTACCGCTGTAGTTATCATGTCTACGAACGATAAAAACTCTAAGTCTCTCCGCTCCGCTTTGGAGAAATGCAAACTTAATGGTGCTAATTTCCATGACTGGGCTCGCAACTTGAGAATTATTCTCAAGTCTGAGAGAACAGATTATGTGCTCACCACCAAACTTCCTGAGGTCGTTCCCACCGATGAGAATGAGTATTATGTCTATGAACAGCACATGAATGATGCTACAGATGTCCAGTGCTTAATGTTGGCCAACATGGAATCGAATCTTCAGATTCAATTCGAAGAGGTCAACGCTTACGATATGTACCGCCAGCTGGAAAATTTGTTCCAGCGGGAGGCACGCAATGAGAGATACGATACTGTTTGTGCTCTTGTTGACTGTAAGCTAGGCAATGGACAGCCAGCAAGTCCCCATGTCATCAAGATGATAGGGCTGGTCGAAAGACTGGCCTCATTGGGGGCACCCGTCTCTAAGGAGATGTCTGTGGATATCATTCTTAGGTCGCTGCCTGATTCCTTCAGTGGTTTTGTGTTGAACTTTAACATGCACCAATATGACAAGACGTTGTCTGAACTGCATGGTATGATCAACAATGTTGAACAAAACATAAAGAAGGCAAAAGGCACTTCTTCCTCTGTTCTGACCATTCAGAACAAGAAACAGTTCAAGAGGAAGAAAGGTGCCAAAGGCAAGACTAAGGTTGCCCCCCGTGCAACAGCTCCTACTCAAAAGGCATCCAAGAAGGATGCCAAAAGGGAAGACAAGTGTCATTATTGCGGAATAATTGGCCATTGGAAGAGAAACTGCAAGAAGTACCTGGCAGACAAGAAGAGTGGTTTGACCACTACTACTCCGCCAACAGGTATTCATGTTATAACTGATTTACCTTCTGATTCTAATTCTTGGGTGTTAGACACTGGATGTGGTACTCATATTTGTCGATATATGCAGCACCTGCAGAATAGAAGGAAGCTCACAAGGGATGAAGTGGACCTACGAGTAGGCAATGGTGCAAAAGTTGTAGCTCTTGCTGTAGGAACACTGTCTTTAAATTTACCATCTGGATATTGTATTGTTTTGAATAATGTATTCTATGTTCCTACTTTATGTAGGAACATTATATCAATTTCCTTATTAAATTTGGATGGTTTTTCCGTTACTATTGATAAAAGTGGTTGTTTTATCTCTAAAAATGGAAATGTTTATTGTACTGCATCCCTGCAGAGTGGTCTCTATATCTTGGAAACAAGTGTAGAAACTTATAACATCAGTATGAAAAGGAACAAGCCCAATGACTTGAACCCGACATACTTATGGCATTGCAAACTTGGTCATATAAGTGACAAACGCATTAAAGAGCTCCATGACAATGGAATTCTTACGTCATCTGGTTTTGAATCTTATGACAAATGCGAGTCATGTCTTTTAGGAAAGATGACCAAGTCACCTTTCACTGGTACGAGTGAAAGGGCAAGTGATTTATTGGGAATCATACATACTGATATATGTGGCCCAATGAACACGCCCGCTAGAGGAGGTTTTCCATACTTCATTACCTTCACCGATGACTTCAGCAGATATGGTTACGTATATCTGTTGAAACATAAGAGTGAAGCCTTTGAAAAGTTCAAAGAATTTCAGAAAGAAGTAGAAAACCAACTCGGCAGGACAATCAAGATTCTTCGCTCCGACAGGGGAGGAGAATACTTGAGCCATGACTTCTTGCAACACCTAAGAGAATGTGGTATTGTATCACAACTCACACCTGCTGGTACACCACAACACAATGGTGTCTCCGAAAGGAGAAATCGAACCTTATTAGATATGGTTCGATCAATGATGAGCACATCAGAACTCCCAACTAGTTTTTGGGGTTATGCATTGGAAACTGCCGCTTCCACACTAAACAAATGTCCAACCAAATCAGCACCTAAGACCCCACATGAGATGTGGTTTGGGACTCTTCCCAAACTAGGGTACTTGAGGATTTGGGGATCCGAGGCCTATGTTAAGAAAGTTAACAAAGATAAGCTTGGACCTAAATCCGACAAGTGTTACTTCATTGGTTATCCTAAGGAAACCAAGGGATATTACTTTTATCTCAAACCCGAAAATAAGATTTTCGTGGCTCGTAATGGAACTTTCCTTGAGAAAGAATACATTACAAAGAGATATAAGAGTAATGAGACTCTTGAAATTGTTCAAGAGGGTGATGTAGCAGGTACTAGTACCTTAGCTGAATCACCTCAGGAGGTGGACCCTTCTTATGAAGAAGAGGTTCAACTCGATCCACGGGAAACCGTAGACGAGCCTGCTGATACTCAAAACATCCCTCGGAGATCCGAAAGGTCCCGTCAGGAACCCGATAGATGGTATGGGGAATTTTTCCTGATTGAAAGCGGGGAACCCTCAACTTATGAGGAAGCCATGAAACAACCTGATGCTGATGAATGGCTCCTAGCCATGCAATCCGAGATGGAATCAATGTACCATAATAAAGTATGGACATTGATTGATTTGCCGAGGGGTGATAGACCCATCGAATGCAAATGGGTATTTAAACGAAAGCTTGATAAAGATGGAAATGTCCATGTTTATAAGGCTCGACTTGTGGCTAAAGGTTTCAAACAGATTCATGGCATCGACTATGATGAAACTTTTTCTCCAGTCGTTAAGTTTAAATCCATTCGGATTATCTTAGCCATTGCCGCATACTACGATTATGAAATTTGGCAAATGGATGTGAAGACAGCTTTCCTTAACGGGAAACTAGAAGAGGATGTGTACATGACACAACCTCCTGGATTCACAAGCTCGAAAGAGCCTAAGAAAGTATGCAAACTTCAAAGATCTATTTATGGTCTGAAGCAAGCATCTAGGAGTTGGAATCTTCGCTTCAATGAATCAATCAAAGAGTTTGGATTCATTCGATGTGAAGAAGATTCTTGTGTATACAAGAAGGTTAGTGGGAGCAACATTGCATTTGTCGTGCTATATGTAGACGACATTCTTCTCATAGGAAACGACATACCCATGCTTGAATCAGTCAAGGCATGGTTGTGCAAATGTTTCTCTATGAAAGACCTAGGAGAGGCTCAGTACATTCTTGGAATTAAGATCCATAGGGAACGATCTAAGAGACTCATTGGACTGAGTCAAAACACTTATATTGATAAGGTATTACTTAGATTCCATATGGAAAATTCCAAGAAAGGTAATCTCCCTATGAGACATGGCATTTCTATTAGTCGTGCTGACAGTCCCACAGACAGCATCGAAATAGAGAAGATGAACAAGATCCCTTATGCCTCAGCCATAGGATCTATCATGTATGCCATGCTTTGTACACGACCTGACGTTTCTTACGCTTTGAGTGTAACAAGTCGTTATCAATCGTGTCCAGGACAAGAGCACTGGAAGGCCGTAAAGGCCGTTCTTAAGTATTTGAGAAATACTAAAGACATGTGTCTTGTCTATGGGGGAGATAAAGAGTTACAGGTTGTAGGCTACACCGATGCGAGCTTTCAAACCGACAAAGATGATTCTAGATCTCAGTCTGGTTATGTGTTTTGCATCAATGGTGGCGCAGTGTCTTGGTGCAGTAGCAAGCAAGGCACTGTGGCTGATTCTACGACAGAGGCAGAATATGTTGCAGCATCTGAAGCTGCAAAGGAAGCATGCTGAATCAAGAAGTTTGTGAGTGAGCTTGGTGTTGTACCTAGCATTGACGAGCCAGTAGTGTTATACTGTGATAACACTGGTGCAATTGCTCAAGCCAAGGAACCAAGATCACATCACCGCTCCAAGCATGTGCTCAGAAAGTATCACATCATTCGTGACATCACGGAACGAGGCGATGTGAGTGTATGCAAGATACATACAGACGATAACCTGGCCGACCCATTGACCAAACCTTTGCCTCAGAGCAAACATGACAAGCACGTATCTGGTGCAGGACTTAGATATATGCTTGAATGGCGTTAGGTTTAGTGGGAGCTGTATTGTCTGTATTTTGTCATAGTTTAGTCCTGATAAGATTATGTTGAATAATTGATTCAAATATATGTATGTTTATTTTCAGTTTTACTGTCTTTCATACATATATCTTTATTTTGATTCCATTGTTATCCATGGCTTCTAGAGAGGTCTTTGGGGTTGAGGATCCCAAATGAGAAACCCTCTACTAAGCCTAGAAGCAAGGGGATAACTTATCTCTGATCAAATGTTCACTGATTGGAATCGAACATTGTAATGATCAGCATGCACATGATTGTCTTGGTCACGTTTCTTAGACAAGAAAGGGAGTAAGTGTACTCTAGTCATGTACATGGGTATATATCTTGGAACTAATCCAAGCTATGATACTGGATTCGACCGCCATGAGAACTTAGAAGATGACATATCTGTGTCCTAAGTGTTTCTCATCGAACTTATGTTAAATGGTGATTCTTAGACCTGTATGGCAGGAATGCGTTAGCATGAGACTTGCGTGTCTTGACTATGTAAATCGTCTCCTGTAGAAGGGAGGCTATAAAGGCATATGTTGGGCATACTTGGAACATGTTGGTACATTGGTTGTACATCAGAGGGGATTCGCACAAATCGGTTATGTCGATTGATTCATAAAATCTCGGTAGATTAATGGTGATTAAGATGGCCATCTCCAGTAGCAGTACTGGGTATCACATTAATTCTATGTATCCGAGACAGTACAGGTGCAAGAGTATGGTGACACATATCTTACCATAGCTTGACTGTGAGAATCGCGATGCGAAAGAATCACTTCACAAGTAATCGTCCAAGGGCAAGTGGGAGTGTTGGAATTATGAGATGTTTGACACGTCATAATTAGTGCCCATTGAACAATTTGATTGTTCGAAGTGATTACTTATTTAAGGTTAAGTTCATACGTATATTATTTGTTTGACAATAATATACGAGCTGGGAATGAATTCGAAATACATTAGGGGTCTTGATGGTTTTACTAGGACCCGCTCATGATTTATATGATAGTAAAATACTTGTCGATATTTTATTAACATATGACTAATGTTATTTCGATCCTAGAAGGTCACACACAAACAATGCGCTTGATTTTCAATACGATTGAAACTTCCGGGTTAAAAGTGTAAACGTCAAAGAATAAAGGGGAGGAAATTCCAAAGTGGAATTTCCACCCCATTAACCGTCCAAAAATGATGCATAAGAATGCATTTGACTTTTTGAATTCAAATGCACTAATGCTAGTCTTGAATGGGAGCTTGAAAAAGGGGGAGGTTACATATGGATGTTAATGTGATTAACACCATATTAAGACCACATTTGATGACAATGTTGATCATCCTTTTTGTACACTTTGTAAGACAAGGAAAAAAAAACAGCAAAAAAAAAATACTCCCTCCTTCCTCTAGTTTTTGGCCGAAAATATACACACAAACCAAGAGAAGAAATCGTTTTTCTCTTGGTTCATTCTTGACATATACGCTTCAAGCTCTAGTTGCTTCAAGGGAGGAATCAATCACGCATTGGTGTGGACTAACTAGAGAGAGGAACGGACGTTGCTCTTCCGCTACGCACTCGATCACGCTCGAAGAGGTATACTCGAAACTCGTAGTTAAATGTGAATTTAGAATTTTGTATTCGATCGTTTATACGTTTTTGTATAATTTGATATGCAAAACATGTATAAAAACCCATCAATTTTCTGTTCTTATTTCGATTTTGCTGTCGATTCTGTTTCGATTATTTAATTTTGATTTTATCTGTTTATTGCTAATTCCTTCCGTCTTCTTGCTCATTGTATGTTTGTCCGACAAGATCGGCTACCTATTCTAGAAGGGTTTTGATTTTTCATTCCATCAATTTATAATCACACTCCACTTTCAGTGTTAAATTATATTTATGCCCTTATTGTCAATCCAAGTATAATTTGTTTTTGATAGATAATTATGACAATTAGATCAAAATAGAATTGTTCAGGTCATGTTGAACATTACAGGATGCATACGAGCTACTATAATTGTTATTGAAATCATAAATGACAACATCCCTAAAATTTTGAAAGTATCCAATATTAGTTGGAGTCCACACAAGATTGCAGTATTTCCTGTCTTCATCTTTTAACAGAGCGTCTATATCTTTCCTTTGGTTGAATGTATGAAAGTATCTAGACTAAATTTATGAAATAAAAGCACAGTTACAATAAATACATTGTGATAATAAGACATATTTCCAATCCAAATATAATTGTAATGCGATTTTTTATAATACAAATGAAAGTTAAAAGTACGAGTGTGAAATGTGATTAATAATGAATGGAGTGAGAAAATCAAAATTCTTTTCGAATGACGTCTTTCCATTCGTTGAGTTTGCTTTCACGAATATATCAGCACTTCAAGCAAATATAGCCATATTTTAGCGATAATTAGAAAGACCACAAAACTTTTATAGTTGCTTGAATACCAAACAAATATAACCATATTAAGGAGAAAGTTCAAGCTTCAGCCTTTGCACACCAGGAATTGCTTAGATTTCACAATTATATGAAAATGGTGAGATTGGCACTATAAAAACACTTTATTAATTTAGAGCATCTTTAATTTTTTCTTAGCAAAATAGTATTTTGTTGGGCTCCTAAAATGACTAAGTTGGGCTTAGATGTTTGATAGATATAGTTTCCTCCTTTTTTTTATCTTTCGGTAGTTGTTTTGGCAAAAAAAATTTGGCTTTAGCAAACAATTTCGATCTTCGTAGTTTTTTACAAAAAACTTCAATTTTGGTAGTTTTTTTTCGCAAAACTGTCCGATTTCGATAAATGTTTTGGCTAAAAAGTTAGATTTTGGTAGTTGTTTTGGCTAAAAGTGTCGATTTGGCAAACAAGTTTGGTTTCGTAAAAACTATTAGAATCAAACATTTTTGCCAAAAAACTATCAAAATCGAAACTTTTAGCCAAAACAACTACCAAAACCGAAACTTTTAGCCAAAACAATTACCAAAATCAAACTTTTTTGCGAAAATCAAAATCGAACTTTTTTTGCCAAAGCTACGAAAACTGAACCTTTTTTCCATATTAAACATTTTTTACTAGAAAGAACTGAAAAAAGAAAGAAAAAGGGGTAAAAAAGGAATAAAAATATATCAAATGTCTAAGGGCAATTTAGATATTTTACTGTCTCAAAATGCTATTTTAGTAAGAAACAAAAAGGTGCTTCAAGTTAATAAAATGACTTCAGTAGTGCTAAAAAAATTTCTATGTCATGATGTATTCGATTGACGATATTTTAGGTAATTAAATTGCTCCCCTTCAATAACAATTTTTAACATGAAGTGCATATTTATATTTGTTAGAAGATTGGCGCAAAATGGCAATGAAAGACTAAAGTACCACTTCTTAAACTTAAACAAATCCAATTTTTTTCTTAGATTTTTTTTCAATTTTTTTTTCTTTCGATTTTTCTTTGTTTTTTTAAAAAAAATTTCGAATTTTTTTTTCGATTTCTTTTCGAATATTCTTTCGATTTCATTTCATTTCTTTCGATTTCTTTTCGATTATTACTCTTGTTTACCCAAAATCTCTTTGATTGACTATCACTCTTGTTCTTTTTGTTTCTTACATAATTTTGTACCTTCTTTTGGTTGAACACATCGGACTGATCAACCTCGTATGGTACTGCAACAACAGGGGCTGCTCTAGTAGTGTCCCATCGTTCCTTTAGGATACTAGTGAACCTCAATACCAATACCATTTGCCAACGAAGATCGAGCTCCCTTGTGAAGAGATAAAAAGTAACAAATGCAACAATGTATCTAAATGGAATGGGCAAACGACTTCTAACATTATTTACGTTTGAAATTTTTTTTACTTAAATCAGTAATGTTTGAGACCAACCAAATATGATCACTCATGTTAAAATAATCTCTCATTCATGCTATTGTGCTAACTTTTTGAAGGATATTTCCGTTCAAACATATTTTTTTCAATTTCATAAACCTCTAATTTAATTTTTTTACCCAGTCCTAAACTAGTCTAATTAACATATTGACCCCATCTTATTGTTCAAATCACCAACATCATTTGGGCAACATCATATATCATTCTTGGCCTGAACATTGAACCTCACAACAGTAGATATCTTATCTTGGTAGTGTTAGATTATTTATAATATAATCTATTTTATGGTCAATGTAATATCCTAATTTTAATATTAAAAGAATTAATATGATGGTTATTATATATTAAATATTAGAATTAGTGGGTGTTGAATATGGTTCACCCTCTCGTCTCCCTCATTAACATATACATAAGTATGCAATTATCAAGACCATTATATCCTAGACCTTTGGGTGGAATAATATTACTATATAAAGGGGGCCTATGCATCATTTTTACACACCATCTAAAAGTACAAAATAAAAATTTATAGAGAGTACAACAGAGAAAAGCAACAAGTCCCTCTCTAATTTATGCTTTCTAATTGTTATGTATGGTCATGTGTATAATTAGAGTATGAAGATCCTTATATTATGCTTACAGGTAACTTTACTAGTATTCCCTTTTGGGAGATCAACAATATAAACATAATTGTCCAAACCTAGGGGAGGATCGATGGTTTCTTTTTTGGGTGGTCCAATAAATAGTGTTTTTTGTAAAGGGTGAAAGTATAGTGAAAAGATTGGGTGCATCAATACTTCATGTATCATGTTCATCAAGGGAGTTTGGGCATACTATCTCACAAATTAGGAGTCGTGCTGCAATTATCTATTTAACTAAGGGTCACGCTACAATTATTTATATACTTGTGGGTGACTTTGCAAATCACATATATATTTACTACTTTTATTTTGGGTTCAAGTTATTGGATAAAATATTGTGGTACTGTACGATTGTTATAGTATAATTTAGGTACAAGTTATATTGATATTATTTCTTGTACCAATGATGAAGTTTCAGCTGGATACAGTACCCACGTGAAAACTTTAAGTGGATACATTGATGGACGTTCACCAAGAATACCTTGAGACACCGAAACCGGGCTCGAAAGTATCGAAAAATTATATATCATAATATTTTAAGTTGCGCAAAACTAAAGATATAATGAAAATATATGTAAGGAAAATTTAATTATTTCAAATGCCAAACCACTATAAAAACTTCGCAATTTAATTTGTGTTTAATTATATTATGTATATACAAAATGTTATAAAATTTCAAGATGGTTATGTGGATACTGGGACTATCTCTTGAATCCGCCATTGCCTTGTGGAGTCTTCATCTGCAGTGTAGATCTATCAACTAACTCATGTCAAATTTGTGTATCTAAAAAAGATCTTGCAAATTAAAACTACGTATTTTGATTTGAAACCAAAGTGTAATAATAGCCACTAAGTTCAATAAAATTAAAGACTACATATAATAATAGAATACATGCTCGATCAAGTGAACTGTATACTAGAATCATCATTCCAAATTGTTTTTCGAATATAGTTTAAAATGATAAAAATAAAAAATATTTTTGAAATATTATAAAAACCTTTTAAGAAACGATGTACAAATCTTAAAAAACAAGATAAGTTATATATGTTAAAAGAAATTTGAATAAACTTGAATATTGGTTCATATATAAATGCATATATGAAAGAAACTAAAAAGTTTGAAATAACATTTGTTACGAAAAGTTAAACTTTTATATGGATTATTTACATATTTAATATTTATTTGTAAAAATATCTAAAATTTAGATCTAAAAAATGAATAGACAATTGTAATTATCTAACACGTTGAAAGTGTGAGCTAAATGTTATATATGTATGTTCCAAACAAAATTGTGGAGTAATTATCTTCAATCACTATATGAAGTTCTATATTTCTGTATTTTAATATATATTTTCTAGAAAATTATTGAATTTTTCTTTAGTTCTATGTTTGTAAGAAAAGTTAAAATTTTAAACTTATTTCTACGAAAAAATTAATTTCGAAATTATAATAATATCTCACTTCTACAATTTAAAAAATAAAAACTTTTCGGATATTTCGTAAGAAAATATTTAAAATGTGAATCTATGCCAGAGTTCAACCATTCATATATATGAGTCCATCATTTCTTCCATAATGAATTCAACTACGTATGCAACAATCAAACATACCAATAAATATCCGGACCGGTTACGGTTCCGTATAGATTTCTTCCGTATAGAGTTCCGTACAAAAAAGAAATTGCACAAATAACCCCTGAATAAATTAGTAATTGCAAAATAGTCCCCCTCCAAATCACACACCTCAACACCTCCTCACACACTCTCCCGCTCAGTTTCACTCACTTTCCCGCTCAATCTCCTTCTCTCTCGCGATTCTCAGTTTCTCTCCACCTCTCCAGCTCTCTCCAACGATTCTCCAGTTTCTGAGCTTGTACCAAAAATCAACTCCAAAGCAACAACAAAAATTGCATAGCAAGTACGAGGTATTTCAATTTTGGTAATTAATCATATAATTTTGTTTTGTTTTTTTATTATAATTGTGTATTTTGGCATAATTAGGGTTTCAAATTTCTACCTCAAAAAATTAAGCATGCATTCTGAAGATGAAATCAGTGGCCAAGAGCAACTCAAAAACCGAAAAAATCAAGGTTAGATGATTTTTTTTTTTTTTTTAATTTCTATCTAATTTTTTGGGGGTTTGCTTGCGATGTGTGGGATATTGTTTCTATTGGGTATATTGCTTGCGATGTGTGGGATTTCGTAGTTTATGTGTGAATTTTTTGTGTTGTAGTTGCTGATTTTTCAAGAATAAAACAGTCCTTGATGCATATGTCTTTGTGTTTGTTGATGTTTACGAAGAGTGTTACGATTGTATATGTCTGGACGGGGCTCGTGTCGATTACTGTGTCGTTACTTTGGATCACCCTCAGTGCACCTGATACAGTCTCCTTGTCTGATGGAACCATGACGGTCTAATTATAGATGGCTTGTAGCAACTGCATAGTCGTCTGAAAACTCCCCCTTGAATTGGTATCCTGTTGATTAATTCATTATGACCATAGATGTAGGAATACTTAATCTTGTAGTCTTGTGATGGCATACTCAAACTATTTAATGTAAGAATCTACTACAGCAGAAGTCAATAGGACTTTTCATTCTCAAATGTTGTGTGAAAAAGTGAGCTATGATAATTCTGAGTGATCTATCAAAATGCAAGGCTGCGAATATACATGTTCATCTTTTTATCTACAAGAATCCAGAATTGTATTGAAACAATGGCTTAATATGACCTTATGTTGGAGTTACTCAATCGATTAGTCCTTACCACGGCCCCTCGTCTAGATAGTTCACTCTGTCACGATTGTTTGTTGCGACATGCTGCTGCATTTATGCTATTTTCTTATATACTCCAGAATTCCAGCCTCTGGAGGAGCTTGCTGTTAGCTTACTATGTACTTCGTTCTGGATTAGTCCAATATGGAATCATTTTAATGTCTCTATTATAAAATCTGTGGCATTCGGTCCAAATTGAAATTGTGTTTAGACACACATTTGGTCAGCTGTTAATTGCATAAAATGGGAAATGAGACACTACAGTCTACATACATTCTCATCATACTTGAATCATCTCCCTGTGATGCCATGTGCCTATTTATTTTTGTGGTCCTACTTTCTTGGATTTTTCAAAGATTGGATTTTTCAGCCAAAAAAGCCAACAATTAATTGATACACCAAACCAACAAAGTGATCCAAAAACCAATCAGTCTTATTCTTAATATCCTCAGGGCGCCGCTTCCTTTGTCGGATTCTGAAAATCGAGATATAAAATCAAAAATAAAAATAAAAAGTGGACAATGAATTTGGGACAAAGGGAGTAGAAAAGGAAGTACCTTGGGTCTTGATCAATAACGGAGATGAAATCAGATGCAAAGATGATAACCGAGGTCCGAGAGAGACCCAGCGGTGGTGGGGGGGGGGGGAAGCAGAACGTGAAATATAGGAGGAGGGGGGGGGGGGGAGGCAGAGTTGACGTGAAATAGAGGGAGGGGGGGTGGAGTTGGATGAGAAATATAGATAATAGCTACAGTAGCTATATATATTTTGTAGAATAGATCCTAAAGTTTTAAAAGTTTGTATATTAACCCTTTACGGAATGTGTACGGAATATTTCTATAAGGCACCCTAACTTTCTACCTTCCGGACAAATCACATAAATAAGTTTTCCTTTTTCATAAAAAACACATGTTATTCTTTGTCACCATCCGAATTTAATCTCCATTTTTGTGACGAGTAAAAAAATCATGTTCAAGCTTCTTATAGCATATTAAACTTTGCCAATTCTTCTAATGTCCTTTGCTAAATCTATAGTATAAATTTCAAGAATCTGATCCAATGATACATAGTTGACATTCTTCTCATCATTAATACAAACATAGATACAACTTGCATTTTGTAATGACAATTAATACATTTAGCATACTCCAACATGTTAAAAGATAGCAATAGACATGCATACTAATATCTAGTCTAAATCATAATAACTTCCTCATGTCGAACATCCTCATATTGAACAATGTTGAAGTTCACTTTTCTCATTTTCAGGAGACAGGGTTAGAATTGCAAATACAATTTTCGTAGAAAGATAAACAGAATATACTAATATACTAGGGACGAAATCAGAATGAAAATAAAGAGGCGGCAAACTTTGAAAAAAATTTAATAGTGGGAGGGGGAAGTTTTGAAAAATAATATTAAAAAATCAACAAACGACCAAAATTATTCACAAAGAGAATAGAGCAGCAGCTCTTGTAATAATATTGTTTTCTTCTTACTCGTATAGATATATATGTTGTTCCATTTTCAAGCATATATATGAGAGATAATTGCTGGAATGGTCCCCGTAATTGTGTGCAAGTTGCACTTTGGTCCTATTTAATGGTCGGTCTGCAAGTTTAGTCCCTGTAATTGGTACACTTGTGCACTTAGTACCTAACCGTTAAACAGAGATGGAAAATTATAACTTTGGTCCAAGATTAAAGTTTTAACATTAAGTCAAGGTTAAAATGCAAATTGGATACAATGTAGTCTTGTATAATTTTTTTTTACAGATTTATTTTCGATATTTTTGGATTTTTGGAATTTTTTTCCTAGTAAAAATGGTTCCATTTTTCGATTTCATACTTTTTTGACAAAAATGTTCAGTTTGATAATTGTTTTGGCAAAAACGTTCGATTTTCATATTTGTTTCACAAGTTTTTTTTGATTTTGTTAGTTTTTTCAAAAAAAAAAGTCAAAAATCGAACATTTTTAGCTGATAGTCGTTTTAGCAAAAATGTTCCACTTTTGACATTTTTTGGAACAACTACCAAAATCACAAAGTACGATACTGAACATTTTTATCAAAATCGACCATTATTGTCTAAAGTGTACGATACTGAAAATCGAACCATTTTTTCTAAGAAAAGAAATCAAAAAGAAGAAAATGAATGAAATAAAATTGAAAAATAGTGACAACAAATCCAAAAGATATTGAGAAAAAAATCCAAAATAAATCTCGAAAAATTTAATTACGGCGGGACTAAAGTGCATCAAAAAATTATACAAGACTTTAGTGTATCCAATTTGCATTTTAACCTTAACTTAATGCTAGAACTTCAATTTTGGTCAAAGTTATAATTTTTCCTCTGTTTTAACGGTTGTGGACTAAAGTGCACAAAATGTACCAATTGCAGGGACTAAACTTACAGACCGACCATTAAGTGGGACCAAAGTGCAACTTGCACATAATTACGAGGACCATTCCGACGATTATCTCTATATATGATATACACCCATCAGATTTTCAGCAAATTATATCAGAGCTAAGGCTTTGTTCGAAATCTTTTTTTAAAATGACGAATATAATTTAACCACAAGTTTCAAAAGGAAACTTATAGTCATCTGATTAATTGAAACAGGTCCCATAATTATATTCTTCATGATATCATCGCTAATGTTATAATTTCACACTTTCACGTAACAATTTCTTCATCAAATATAGTAGCTTTATATTCCTACGCTAGTTACACCAATTTTTTTTATAAAGTGGACCAATTTTTCAAAACTCTAGTATGGCAAGTTATACACTTACACTCGTGGATACTCAAATATCAAATATCAAACGAGTGTAAATGTATAACTTTATTGACATCGTTCATGATCTTTTATTAATCAATATATAAAATTAATTTCAATGTCAAAATTGTACACTAACTAAAGTATACTCCCTCCGTTCCTTTTTAGTTGACGTCCTAGCACTATTTTTTTGTTCCAAAATAGTTGCCGTTTTAACATTAAAAATTGTACTTTTACATTCTCAATAAACTTTTTGACTATTTCTCTCTTGAAATTAGCAACCAACCAATAATATAATTTCAAATAATTATATTTTCACATTTTCAATATACTTTTTGACTACTTTTGATTTTTCTTAATCTATATGCAAATAACTAAAATGACAACTATAAAGGAACGGAGGGAGTATCACTCTAACATGGTACAAATTGAAAAAACTAAAAAAAAGTATACAAAAATTGTTCTATGCACCGATTTAGTTGTACACCAATATTCGTTAAACAAATTGTTACATATAATCTAAAGTGCAAAATTAAACTTAAATAATTTACATTATGAATTTATTTTTTAAAAAGTGGTACGTTTATACCAAAAAAGAAAAGAAAATATATTATATAATGGCATAGTATGCATTTTACTCATCAATGAACCATTAGTAAACCATAACCTTAATAAATCATAATTGTCCACCACAAGAAAAGAAAAAAATTCCTTGGCAAGAGCAGAAATAAATTAATAAATGGAAGTTAAAATACAATGAATTGAGAAATATGTCTTTCCCGCTTTGGTTCCTTAAAAACTGTTCTTTTCGTAGTGTTATAAGAACTTAACTGACGATAACAACTATAAAAATACATAATATATACTCCGTCCATCCCTAAATAATTGATACATTTTGACTTTCATGAATAACAAAATATAATTTACAACGTAAATATCTCTTATTTTACATCTGAAAAAATTATAAAAAATTGATATTTCAAAAATATATATTGAGACGAATCTAACAAGATCCCACATGATTATATTATTTCTTATCTTTTAATCAGAATTCTTGATCAAAGTTATTAAAAATTTGACCACAAAACTCAAAATATATCAATCATTTAAAGACGAAAGTAATAGTAACTTTGCACTTATTTGTCAATCATTTCAAAAACAGTTCATTAATGTTCTTCGTACATGTAACAAAAGTCAATTATGACAGTCAACTTCAGCTTTAGAAAACAACCACATGTCCATTGTTCTTAGACCATATACAACAAAGGTTGGATTAAACTCACTTTATTTAATGTCACATCAGCTTTAAACTCACTTACACCCTCAATTGAACCCAATTCTCACAACAGAGTTTTATTCAGAATTTTATTCACTTTCTCTCCCTTCCACATCACATTATCCTACACTCCACCATATTTTGCTTTTCTCATTACTTATACATATGTTATTATTAAAATTATAATCTTTATAATAATTAAATTTTATAATATAATAAATAAAATTTAATTTATTTGTTGTCCAAATGGAGAAAGGTGTATTTTATATAGATCTCGAAAAATAAAAAATAATGATATATTTTATATATTTTTATTTTGATGAATTATTAGACAAATAATACATTTATAAGAAAAATAAAAAGAAAAGCTGAAAAAGTAGCCAGCTGCGTGGCAGCATACCATTGGACCTTTTTGAGCTACGGGGCCCACATTAAACCCAAAATGTGAGTATCAAAAGATTGAACTCAACTTAACCCCCCCACTTTAATTTTTTTTGCTTTTGATTGAACCTGCTTTAACTCTACTTTAACTCCCACATTAACCTTTGTTGTGGGTGGTCTTAATCAATGTCACAAAAACAAAGATAAAGTCGATCGTAGTAGGAATTTAGAAAATTGCAAAGAGCATGAGAGAATGATCTCTCCTCCAAACCCCAAGAGTACGGAAAATGCTTGGGAGCTCCACTAGAAAAACTCCGCCAAATCTTCTCCGACCAAGTTTAACGGTGATCCAAAACCTCACCCAACTAAATCAATCACTACAAAACTTTCCATCACCACGCCTCTGATTCTCAGAAGAAATGCGAGTAGACCCCTTCAAATCTGACACTGGATCTGAATCTAAAGAAAGCGTCTATACAAATATTCATGTTTTTCATGAGGGAAGATCCAGGAAGCCCTTTTCGATTTGGACCAAAATTGACCAATAAAATTGTTAAGATTACTCCAAATGAGCCCAAATTGTCACATGTGAAAGTCCCACAATGAAAATAAAGGAGAGAGTTAATCACTTAATAAACTAGGGAGTTACTCCACTTATCACCAATTGGTTTTAAGATGCTGTCTTTTTGGGTTATGAAGTGTGCTCTCTCTCCTCATATGGGTGTGGCCCAGGCCTGATTAATAAAAATTCTACAAAAATTGGTCAAAATCCTCTCAAGAACCTAAAGTTGGGGTTAGGAAATGGTTTGGTAAGCCTTTTGCTAGTAATTTTCAGGATCTGGTATCCCTTCTAAGAATCTTCCAAATCTTTATCGAAGAAGTGGACACGGTACACGATGTCAGACTTTTGGATGCTTCATTATCTCGTCCTGTTATGATCGAGAATAACTCAGAGATCATAAATGTTAACAACATGATAACCGTTAGTCTTTTTCAATATATGGCGGGTACAACTGACAATTGCTTTCGTTTTGATCCGGGATCCAAATCGAACTCAATTGGTAAGCAAAGAGAATATAAAGGAAAGAGCTTTATTTATGTTCTTGCAAGGTTCGATTCTTTGAGGGTTTGTTTTGTCTATCTTGTGGATATGCATAATGTTTCCATAGACAGTCATGTTACAAGGATGCAATGGATCATAGCATGGATTTTAGTATTTTGTGTCAATATTTGTATTTCCATAGTTATGTACGTACTCCTTGATTCGGAAATTGAGGAAGATGTTTATGTTCCGACCGGTGAGAAAGCTTTCAACCAAGTGGAGATTTCGTTCAAACATCTTTGTTCAGCTGGATTTGGATGGAAGGCTAAGAAATCTTATCAGGTGGCGCCTCAACATCACTTCGACGAGTATGGTAATCTTTATACTCCTCATGTTAACAAATCTATTAACTTGTTTGATGACCAGGCTTGTGCATTGTGTAGTTCAAATTGTTTTTACTGATTATTAATGGTGGATTTCGTCTTTAGTGGATTCTCTACAAAGATTTTTTTCTTCACTCGATCGATGAGCAACAATCTTAAAAAATGTTGGGTTTTCATAGACACCGACCACGAGATATCAATTCTCGTTTCCTCATGTCATTTAAGGTTATCCATTCGGTTTCTTCTTCTGTTTCTCGACCACCACAATAACCTGCCTACACAGTTAAAACAGAAATCACTCATGAGTTAACATCCTTGAGGAGTATTTGAACCAAGAGAAAGTTGCAGGCATATGATAATGTCAATCCTTATGAGGAGATGGAGACTACAGTGGATGAATATCTTCTTCTTGGAATCATCCAGGCTATCAATAAATGTCCGAATTCTATCCACTACTTCATTGACATTTTCTCGGTGCAGGTCCTTGCTAGGAGAATTACTTCCACTACTTTATCACATGTTTGGAAGGATTTTTGAAATTCTCAAAGGAAGAATAGAACAAGTCTTCACTAGAGGCCAATTTTCACACCACTATCCACGAATACTTTTAATTTTAAACAACTATGTTCTAAGTCTGCTTTGTGATTTGTTTATTATGAAAAACCTAGTAGTTTTTGGAAAGAGTGTACATGAAGAAAGTATTTACTTCCTCTACGTTCTAATTGTGTTTAATTATTATTTGCCATTATATCAAAAAACAAGAAAATTGGAAAGAGCTTTTGCTTCGTTTTTTTCTCTCAAAAACAATTTTTCTTTACTTTTTCCCCTTTGTTTACCTTTTCCGACTATTACTGTCGGAGTCTTTTTCTATACCTTTTGCTCCTTTCCCCAAGTTTTTGATTGTTTTTCTTCATTTGTTCAAACAACATTTATTCCTCTTTTTCATTTTCTACTGTCTAGAGCAACCCTTTCAATTACTCTCCCTACTTTGTTTTTTTCCTAAAAAGGTCTTAAAACTTTCACTGGCGTTCTTCTTGTTTCTATCGAAACCTTTCACGAAGAGTTCATACAAGGTTATGTCGGCTGCGAGTGGCATCTCAGGGGAAGGGTCTCCGTTCGTAAGAATCGAAGGTTGTTCCTTTTCCACTTCCAAAATCAAGATGATATGGACTTTGTGATAGAAAACAGGCCTTATAATGTCAATGGAGCTCTTCTTGTTTTGGACTTTTGGACCCCCAACCTCATCTTATCCAACTTTAGGATACAACATGTTGGCCTTTGGATCCAAGTCCATGGTCTGCCAGTAGAATATTTCAATGAAGGCATCATCTAATGACAGTCGATTGGCATGCAGAAGCCGCAATGGCCAAGGAATACATTAGAATGAAGATCATGTACCCAATAAATGCCCCATTGTCCCTGGAATTTTCATCATAAGCCGAGAAGGAGACTCTATTTGGGTATACTTCCGTTATGAAAAGCTCTTTCGCGTCTGTTACAAATGCGAAAGAATTGGCCATAACAATACAAACTGTGACTTAGATGAGCACACTTCTCTGCAACTTATCACAAATAGGCTCCAGTTCTTACAGAGAAATCTTGATGTCGACTTCCACATTCAATATGACATCCTTCACTTCACGCACCATGTGAGAGCTCTTTTTAACACGGGGTATAATCGGAACTCCCATCTCGCATACCCCAATCCACCATCAGAATACAATGATGAAGATATGGAGGATCATGTATGTAACTGTGACCGTCACTGGTGGTTCTCACTCAGATGACCAACAAGACAATCAGAATGTTCAAGATAGTGTCACTAACACCATCAACAATATGCTCGAAAGATGAGAATCTAGCACTTCCTTTAAGACTCTAAACTCAACCAGAATTGATGCACAATAGCCTTCGGACATTCTCTTGTACGATCTCAACCATATGTTACACTCTCCCCTGCACTTCATCCTTGCACGATCTTCTCCACGAGAAACTAATGACAATAATCAAGCCCCATCCCCCTCCGTTAATGAGGAACTTGAGATTCCGGAGATTGTGGAAGCTGACATGGACATTATTGACCCTTACCATCTGGTTCATGACATCGGTATCTGGTTCAAATCCTCTGCAAGCATAGGCAGACCTATGGATAACGTTATGGTGCAAATGCACACCAGAATAAATTACTTTCTTGCCTAAGCGGTTAGGTGCAATAGTAAGATTTGTGAAAGTCTTATGTTCGACTCTCCAATCTGCCAAGCATTTATCATTTTGGCAGAGGCCAGAGATATTAGAGGATGCACTATTATAGTAGTTATTAGTTTAGTTTTAATGTTCCATTATCTTACTTATATAATATTATATTTTGAAACTTTATTTAACAAAACATAAATTATTTAATTTCATATTTAAAACATGGTATTATGAAATATTTCTCCAAATGTGATATTATGATACGATACATTTCCTTCTTTAATTTGCAACACCAAAATTGAAATGTTACGTCCAGCTATGTGACTTCAAGAAACCACATCCTCAGCATTCTTCATTCCCAAACCAACTTCCTTCATATTCTTGAGCTATTCAAGCTCTTTTTTGCTTATGACGATGTTGAAGCATTCACCACATCCACCTCCTCCTTCCTTCACCAAATTGGATATATCGTATACACAATAACCATATATCGTATACACACACAGGCTACTGGAGGAGATTAATGCCAAGAGGGTAAAGATAACAAGGCTAGATAGGCTGATCAAGGATTTAAAGAAGAAAAGGACTACTAATGGTGATGATGAAGAGGAAGGGGCCGAGGTTGATGGTGCTACCACCATTTCCCAAAACTAATTGAAGGATGAGGACCTTTTATTGAGCTAAGGATATGTTTTTATGCCAAATTTAGGGAGTAAAATTGAAGAGAAATGAAAAACAATTTATATTTTTGTTATGTTTGGATTTCTTTTAATTCTTGTTAGATAAATTTATTTCCGTTTGTGGTGTCCACTACTTCTGACAGTTGTGCTTAAGACATGTTTGTTGGTATACACGATGAGAGGCAGGAAGCATTTGTCACAAAAACCATACCCAAAGGGGGAGTTTTTTTATGCATGAAAATTGGGAAAAGTTTTATCATAGACCAACTTATAAACGAACATATGTTTGCAAGAAGTTATGAAGTGCATAATAAACAGGCTAAGTGTTAAACGAGCATGTGTTTTGTAGGGAACTTACATGGAAGATGGAACTTATTGCCACGAACAAGTGTTAACTGAATAGAAGTACACATACGAATAAAAATCACAATTTAAAGAAACGATTAAGGTCAAGTCGTGTGTTAACGAACTCTCCTAAAACTGATTTGGTTTCTCCCTTCGGTGCTTTGGAACCTTGAAACCAACAGCTTCCCAGGATAAAATGACGAACAATCAGCTTTGCTAGCACTGCAACCCAATCGTTGAACTGCTCACAAACTTTGTTGAATCATCTGACAAAAGCAATTGAAAATAAAAAGAAAAGAAAATAGAGAGTGTGGGGGTTCTCGGATTTTAGTGTTTTGATTTTCTGTGTTCTGATTCCAAAATGGGAGGCATTGGACAATTATATAGGCTCCTCAAATCTAGTGTATTAACTTGCAATTAAGCCAATGTTAATCACCATATTGATTCACAATTAAACTAATGTTAATGACCATATTGATTCATAATTAAGCCAATGTTAATCACCATATTGACTCACAATTAATCCAATATTAATCATCATTAAACGTTACATAACGTTTCCTTAACAACCACATTATTACTCGTCCGTTAATGACACATTCGTAATGGTTGAGTTACATTTGCTTGTCCCATGTCTTTCATGTTAAACTTCGAGTTTAACATGTCTTTGGTGGATTGTATCATCCTTTGATTACTCACAACAATGAGCATGTCATCCACGTATAAACAAAGAATTACATATCCCTCTTCAGTGGATTTCACATAAACACATTTGTCACACTCATTGATTTTAAACCCATTAGAAGGTATTGCTTTGTCAAACTTTTCATGCTATTGTTTAGGCGCTTGTTTCAAGCGATACAATGATTTAACAAGTCGATATACTTTTTTTCTTTACCTGGAACTATAAATCCCTCGGGTTGTTCCATGTAAATTTCTTCATCTAACTCTCCATTTAGGAAGGTTGTTCTTACATTCATTTGATGTACATATAAATTGCGCAACGCTGCAATTTCTAGGATTATCCTAACGGATGTTATCTTTGTGACCGGAGAATAGGTATCAAAATAGTCTAGGCCTTCCTTTTGTCTATTTGCACAAATTACTAGCCTACTTTTGTACTTATCTACTGTCCCATCAGCTTTCATTTTTCTCTTAAAAATCCACTTGGATTTTAGAGGCTTGCAAACTGGTGGAAGGTCAACCAACTCCCACGTGTGATTCTGTAAAATTGAATCTAGTTCACTTCGTATTGTCTCTTTACAAAGTGGAGCCTCAGTTGAACTTACAGCCTCACGGTAAGTACGAGGTTCGCTCTCAAGCATATACGTTACCAAATCAGAACCAAATGTTTTCTCGACACGAGCCCTTTTGCTTCGTCGAGGTCCTTCAGGTTCAATTTCCTTATCGTGACTTTCTATAGTCTCGACATTGACACAACCCTCAGATTAATGTGCCATTTTCGATGTCGTAACACCTTCATTAGACTTCAGCGGAAATATATGTTCAAATAACGTTGCATTTTGTGAGTGTAATATTGTATTTTTGTGCACTCTTGAGTTATCACTCTTACGCACCAAAAATAGATGTGTTACTATGCAGATCCAATAAATATTTCATCAACCGTCTTAGGTCCAATTGTCACTTGTAATACCCGGCCCAAAGTGGTGATGTGGTATGTTTGATATGATTTGATTGACACCACTTATACCATCAAGATGCATCTTCTTTTCGGTAGCCCAACTCATAAGAACTCCAAAGTTAATCGTGCTTGACTTGGGGTAATTCTGGGATGAGTGACCCACTGGGAAGTGTCCCGTGAGCACGTGAGTGAGGACTGTTTTACCCTTTTTAAGTAACCTGCTCAGAAAATTCCTTAAGCAGCTAATGCAATCTAGACATTATTGATATATAGCTTCTCTTAAAAACAAATAACTCAAATGTTGTCTTAGCCCAATTTATAAGGGGTTGTAGTTTAAGTCTTGTTTGAACATTATATTGGTTTTTTGCATTCGTTTAATTTATTTCTATTATCTCTAAAATGAATATCATATTAAAATATTTTTTATTTTGAGTTATGAAATAAATATCCTAAATAAAAATTTTAAGTCCCGCCCTACCCACAATACATTGAATAACATTTCACCTAACATTTTATCAAGATAAACCATCTAATTAGTTGATTCAACTTGCACTAACAAATGTCATGGTTTACTCAATAATGGAGGAAAAGACCAAGGGTTGAAAGGATGATTTATAAAAGATGAACAACTAGAAGAATATCATTAGATGGAAAAATATAAAATAATAAGTGTTCATATTAGAATTTATTAGTAGCTTAATTGTCGATTTGATCATAATAATGAGAACAATTACAGTAAAATTGAAATAATTATTACACTATTAGTCTTTAACGAATTAAAGCAAAAATATATATTGTCATATTAGTCTTTAACCAACTAAGCTACACCTACACTTGGTTTGTTAACATTTTTTATTATATATATCACAAATATTCAAAAAATCGTATACAAAATAAACGATATCGAAAAACCTAGGGGAGGCGAGCGCCCCCTTTCGTCCCCCCAGTTACGCCCCTGATTATGAATAAAAATCAATTAAAACGAGAACATATAAAAAAATTAGACAACCAATGCGAAAATTCAATCGAATTTAAATATTTTTTCATCATAACGCATTCAAAATGATTTTCCAATGATAATGTGAAACAAAAGAAAAAACATTTCATTGACGAAACAAAAATCAAATAAATAAAATATAAAAACCCAAATTGGCCATAAACATAGTCATTGTTTAGTTTAATACTCCCAAAACGTATGATTTAACTCATAATCATTATTATGTTCACATATACAACAAACGTGAATCCAAATTGCATGGGATGCATTATAAAATCATAAATCATGTTTGATTTTCTTCCCTTTTTCTCTATTTTGCTAACACTTTATGATGTTTCCTTCTTTTATATATGTTGCCGGTAAACCACGCTTTATATATAAACTGATTATTATATGAAATGTGAACAAAATAACCAAAAAATAAATATTTTTGGTTTCAATGCAAAATAGTCCTAATATAACAAGTGCATGCACTTGCTTAATAAGTGCTCCCTAGCTCCATCCCTAAACTATTGACACATTTTGACTTTTGTAACGTTGATCAAACCTTACAAAATTTGACCTTACATTCTCATTAAAGGCACGATATAAAATAATATAGTATTATGTGATCTTGTTAGATTCGTCATTCGTCTCAATATATATTTTTAAAATATCAATTTTTTATAATTTTTTTGCATGTTGAATAAGATATATTTACGTTTTAAATTTTGTTTTGTTGACTACAAAAAGTCAAAATACACCAATCATTCAGAGATGGAGGGAATGCTAAATAAATAATTGGGTAACTTCTGATTGATTTTTTTAGATACATAAACTTTTTTTTTTTTGTAAATTAACGATCAGATGAGTTTCAAACCCAGGACCTTCTGGTCACTAGCAAGAGTCTTTTCCACTAGATACATAAACTTCAAAATCAAATTTTCAATGTTTGGTAATACGGATGGGTTTTTGTTTAAAAATTGTTTTATAATAACATACAACATAAAGTAATGATTTAAAAGATCATATACCACAGTTTCTTTGCATTTTTCTTTACTAATGTTTTAGATTTTTGCATTTTTCGTCATTAATTATTTTAATTGTGATTTGGCTTTGCAAACGCTAAATTAAATGAAAGGGATTGAAACGTGAATGACTTCCCAAATATGTTGAAAGATGAGCTTGATTTAAAGATTTTATTAATTATCAGTTTTTATCTGTATATTACCAAATTTTGCAATTTGTGTGAACGGACTGTTTTACCCTTTTTAAGTAACCTGCTCAGAAAATTCCTTAGATGAACAACTAGAAGAATATCATTAGATGGAAAATAGTAAGTGTTCATATTAGAATTTATTAGTAGCCTTAATTGTCGACTTGATCATAATAATGAGAACAAATTATAGTAAGATTGAAATAATTATTAAAGTACTAGTCTTTAACGAATTGAAGCAAAAAAAAATGTTGTCATATTTAGGGGCAAAATATACAACAACTGCCCGTGCATAATCACATATTAATCTATAATTGTGTAATTATTTAAAAATTAGATTACAAGTTGATATCACTATTCTAAACCACATCAATCATGAGCTCTTACATAATATTACGACTTTGAAGTTACAATCATACCTGCCCTTGGTATGATGTCAGTGGTTGGCGTGAGGTGTGCCTCGCCTGATCTAGGGATCAGAGTTTGCCCGTTAACCATTTCGAAACATAAAATTCGTTTCCAGACGAAAAAGATGGAAGACTGCTTGACACTTTACACTCTAATTCTTTACTAGTTGAGCTCACTACCACAAAAAGCCACTTAGACTACACCCACTTGGACTACACTTCAGAAAAGGTGTAGTCTAAGTGGTACTTGGACGACACTCCCGCGTGGTGTCGTCCAAGTGAACACTTGGACGACACCTATTGGTGTCGTCTAAGTGGTTTTAAAAAAAAAAAATTAAAAAAATCATTTTTCACTTGGACGACACCACACGGGAGTGTCGTCCAAGTTGTTTAAAATTGAAAAAAAAAAAATATTAAAAGCACTTGGACGACACCACACGGGGGTGTCGTCCAAGTTGTTTAAAATTTAAAAATAAAAAATAAATTAAAGTCACTTGGACGACAAGATGTAAAAAAAATTTAAGTTTTCCTCATTATTCCCCCCCCCACAAAACCCATCAGTGTCGAATGTAGCAACGAAACAGGGGGCGAATTAAACCCATCAGTATCATCTTCCTCCTTCTCCATTACTAGCAAACAAAATCAGCGACCTCCTCCTCCTCCTCCTCCTCATTCATCTTCTTCCCAAGCTCCCCCTCCTTCTCCATTGTTCAAGTAAGTATTTTTTTTAATTTTTGGTTTATTATTGTAATTTAAGTTTGAATTAATTAGTTATTTTGTTTATTGAAATAATTAGCTTGCATTTATTTGTTAACTTGTACATACTATTAACTATTTCGAAACTAGATTAGTTTGTTGATTGAAATTACTTAATTAGTTAGATATAATTAGTTTAAAATTAGAAAAATGTTAACTTCATAATTATTTATGATATAAAATGGAAAAATGTTATGCCATGGTTGTAAAATGTTAGGTCATAGTTGAAAAAATTGGATTATTTAGGATGTAAAATTGTAAAATGTTAGGTCATATATAGTTGGAAAAATTAAAACTTGTGATGGTTTAAGATATAAAGTTGTAAAATGTTATTAGATATTAGATTAGTCTAGAATGTTTCTTGAAAAGTTATTGAATGTTCCTTGGTACATCTTTTGGTAGTCATCGATATGTGGTAGAAACTATGGATCGAAAATGGATGGTTGCCGATCGTTTATCAAGGGAATATGAGAATGGGATTAATGAATTTATTGAGTTTGCAAGATTGAATGTAAAAGACAAAGAGTACATTTTATGTCCTTGTTGGAAATGTTTGAATCATTATACATGGAAATATAGCAAAGTAGAAGAACACTTGATTATTAATGGGATAAACAGTGCATACACTTGTTGGACATATCATGGTGAGAGGAAAGGTAGTTATACTCAGTCAAATGAGTCTAATTTTGGACATGTGGAGAGTAGTGCAAATGAATTTGTAACGGATGATGATGTGGATGAAATTCCAGCGGTGTTGGAGGAAGATTTGATTGATCGTCCTGAGTTATTGGAAAAGCTAAAAAATGATGTAAAACAACCGTTGTGGGAGGGGTGCAAGTTTTCAAAATTAGATGCAGTTGTGACGTTGTACAATTTAAAAGCTAAACATGGATGAACCGATTCATCTTTCACAGACTTATTTTAAAAACTATTGTTGAGCATGCTGGGAGAGATGATTCGTATAGCCTACCCATGCCGGAGTTGTTTTGGGGTGAAGATTTTGAAGATCATGTGTCCTTCGAACATGTGCGAGAGGTTGTGAAGCGCCAGTGGTTAAGCGCTTCTGCCATATGCTTATATATAAGGTAAAATAACAATATATTTTAAATACTTTATGGATTTTGTTAAAAACTCATAAGTACTAACATGTTTAAGATTGCAGGTACTTGTGTGATTCATACTTGTACGATGAGGTTGTCTCCACCAACTTCTCTTTCATTTCTCCACATCACGAGCTCGACCGCTCTCACTTGGTACAGATGTTATTGAAGCATGAGGATCAAGATCATCTTGTGATGATCCCATGTAATATAGGGTGAGCACATTATATTTTGTTAAAATAATATATCTAATAACATAATGTTACTTCTACTTAAGTTCAATGACATAATGTAGGCGCTATCATTGGGTGTTGGTTGCGATCAACCTGAAGACGCCGGAAAACATCTATTACATGGATCCGTTGCGGGTACATCATGGTCATGAAGGGCGAAGAGTTTTGGTGAATAAAATTAATGAGTAAGAGGGTTAATTGTCATTTTAAAAAAAATTCATACAATTAATATATGTTAACTTATATGTATACATTAAATGTAATTATGTACTTTCTGTATTTTCAGGGCGCTCACTCCATATCGAGGTATGAAGAATAGGAGTTCCGTTAGGAAGAGTTCAGTTAATATTTAAAGTATAACGCTAGTGATTGAAATACATTTTATGTAGTGCCCGATGCAAGATCCTTCTTCAAGCTTATGTGGATTCTATTTATGTTTGTTCATAGAGGACATATTAGAATCCAACAGTACTACTCTTTCTTTGGCGGTAAGTATTTTTCATTATTGACACAGTTTATAAGTTATTTCTTTTTCATTTTTTTTTTGTTTATAATATTATTTATGAAGTCAATGATAAAACTAACTTTTTATTCTAATTTTCAGTATTTTCGAAAACGCCAATGCGATAAATTTCCAGACCGAAGAATCACTTCAGTTCAACAAGGATGGTGCAGCTATTTTTACCACAAATTCATGGATGAACCTTGAGATTTAGTTGAATTATTGTATTTATGCACTACTTGAAATACTGATTAGGCTTTAAGATATTTTCTTTTAATTTTGTTCTTGATGTTTATATTGTTTAGTTTGTCTAACTATTGTATTTATTGCTTTTTTGCCCATTTTGGAAAGACCGGAAAGACATTGTACTATTATTTTTAAATTAACGCGTAAGCCCCAGGCATGGGTTTAAACCAAAAAATTTATGTAAATATATATATATATATATATATATAATTCAGGTTAAATATAATAATATTTTAAAAAAAAAATTAAAAAAAAATGTCACTTGGACTACGCCACACGGAGGAGTAGTCCAAGTGATCACTTGGACGACGCCACACGGAGGGTAGTCCAAGTGACCACTTGGACTACCCTTCCGTGTGGTGTCGTCCAAGTGGCTCACTTGGACGACACTCCCGTGTGGTGTCGTCCAAGTGAGCTCCACTTGGCCGACCCCTCTATTCTCTGCACTCAAATGTGTAGTCTAAGTGACTTTTGAGGGGTAGTCCAAGTGATTTTTTGTAATAGTGGCTATGCCGAAAGTTGCATTACTTATTATATTCTAAGAATCAAAAGAAAGTTCCTCAAACTAACTAACAAGATTCACATCCACATGTACAACTAACTTCTAAGGCTGCTTTAATTTTGTCCTTCATGGACGACTAAACCCCTGACGTCCCGTTATACGAAAAAAGGTCATTTTCCAATCAAAACAAGTGGACAATATATATATGACTTTTCTTACAGAAATTTGACGGAGACTTCAAATAATACACGACGTGTATTTACTAGGTCGTTTTGAGCTTATTTGCAACTTGGACTTTGTTTAGTATGATTTCAAAGGAGTAATTGACGAGGCAAATTTCAGATCGCGTACCTACATATAGATAGGTATATCACGCCAAAAATAAATATCATCACTTATATTTCATTAAAATCCTTTTATTCGCTTATTTATATTTTCAAAATCCTTATTCACTTACGATGCTATCGGTTCCTCCTTAAGTAGCTCACGTTATATGCAATTTATATTTGGAGTCAATTTTTATATTCTACTTTACACTACTAGAAAATACGGCAATTGCATCGAGGGATACCGACGCAAACCTCAAACTAAAACATAAAAGGCGACGGAAAGTATACGGTACAGGACCGACGTCAAAACTTTGATGCTAATTTTGGGATTTGACGTCAACTTGGAGCTCCAATTTAATACATGAGTCCGAATGTGTCCCTGACGCATATATTAAACTTAATTTTCTTTATCATTTATTTAATCCCAACTCCAAACCAACTCTAGAAGTAATCGAATTATATTTAATTTCCATGCCTAACTGACTTTAAAATAATTAAGCATATATTGAACTAATTATGTACCAATGCATATCCGAATCCAACATCTAAAATAATTAAATTGAAAATATAAGTCTTATTTAATAAATGTGCCACACCAAACGGACGCCTACATTACTTTTACTTATTACAAGCGATACCAAACCGAGTCCCGATGAAATATTTATTTATTTAATATTTAATATGTACGATATGTTGATTTATTTATTATTTAAATTATATTCCATTGAAAATCCCGAGGCCAACTGATGCCATCATTTTTGAAATCATACATCGATCACTCACGTTTGTTAAAAAACACTAGTCGATCATCGTAGTACGTCTTTGTATACTTTCGATCACTCATATTGGGTATTGTATATACTTTTGGTCACTCACACATTTTTTTTAGTATAACTCGTGATTTTTCGAAAATTTTAACATTTAAGTAAGAGTAGTTTTGTCATTTCACCCTGGATTTGTCATTAACATCAACTAACACTCAACATGAGTGATCGAAAGTATACGAATGCAGGGTGAAATGACAAAAATACCCTTACTAAAATGTTAAAATTTTCGAAGAATCATGAGTTGTACCAAAAAAATGCTTGATCGACCAAAAGTATACACATTGCCCAACATGAGTGATTGAAAATATACAAAGTCATACTAGGGTGATCGACTAGCGTTTTTTAACAAACGTGAGTGATCGATGAAGCCATTTATTGCAATATATACAGAATCTAGGCTCCAATACATGAATACAGTAACCAAGCTACTGAAAAACACAACATCTAAAACACATACACAATAAAAAGTCAAAATACAACAAAAACAACATCCAAAACACAAAAAAAAAAAGCCAAAACACACACACATTGAAACATCAAAGCATAAATAAAAAAACATAAACATAATTTCAAAAATATAATTACCTCAATAGTTGGAAGAACAAAAATTTTCCTACGAAAACATAATAAGAAAAAGAGCAAATGGCTTCATTGATCACTAACGTTTGTTAAAAAAACTTCAGTCGATCACTCTAGTATGACTTTGTATACTTTCGATCACTAATGTTGGATATTATGTATACTTTGAGTCACTCATGTGTTTTTTGGTAGAACTCACGATTTTTTGACATTTTAAACATTTTTGGTAGGGGTATATTAGTCATTCTAACATAATTTTGTCATTAACATCAACTCCTGCATACCCTCTATGACACTATAATAGTCAGCATGGTTATCATCCTTATAGCAAGAACCTTTGACACAAACCCCTGCTATTGTAAGTGGCCTTATTAACATCGTCTTGCCTAATGTCAAAGTGGTCATAAACATAAGTATCTATACATGATCACTATTAGCGTTAGTCTCGGAGGGGCAACAGGATCAATCAACGGGGGGGAGCAAATGGAACAGTCGGGGGAAGGTGGGTTGGATCATTTGGGGGAGCTAAGTCGGATCCAACTTACAGTCGAGCTCTGCATGAGCCCATGCCTCTAAATTGGCATCCGGCCCGTGTCTCTCTACTGATCTTGCAATATTGAAACATTTACGGTTTGTTTACAAGCCTATACTGTAAACAATTAATATGAACTTTTTATTATTTAAAGCTTAAAATGGCTGAGAGGACGTTCTGGTTGTAGACTTCCCACGTTGGCTCCCCAAGTGGCAAGACTTTCTTCTTGTGAAACACCAGTAGGGATTGCCAAAGGTGACGGCTCGACTCTAGTCCTCTCCTTCTAATAATACAAATGAATTATAGATATTAAAATATAATTTTAAACATATTGTAAAAATTAAATGAAGAGGAAACTTACCTCCTCATACATCCTCCGCACTAACCCCATACTGCTGAAAGGACACACGACCATATTGTCGTTTGGACGACCCCGCAAAACTACGACGATTTCTACACGCCACCTTAGCTTTCTACTACTTCTCTTGGCCGCACAATAGAAGACGTACCTTCCAATAATTGAAAGCCATACACCACCGCAACCTCGGGACCTCCAACAAGCTCGGGAATTTTCCAAGTGCGATCTTATTCAGGGTTGTGCTCTTATGCGTCATTAGGAAGTCTTTCCATCTCGCCTGCATGTTTATCTCAAAGAGGTCTCTGCCATGTTGTTCAGTCCTCCAACAAGATAATCTCCGGAGGAAAAAAAACTACTCAAGTATGTAAGTTTTTAATATGTCTATAAAAAAAAAAGATAACACACAAGATAACAACGTAAGTATATAAATTTTAGTTTTCTATATATTACGAAATTATATATTAGCCCATAGAATAATCACATAATTAGCACATGACTAAGCTAACAGCCATACTGATGATGAGATAAATATACTATTATACTGAAATTCTGAAAGATCCATTATTTCGTTCATGGATGAGAGTGTGAGACATTTAAAATATGAACGAAATAAGTAAGCAGAGGGTGATAGTAGATAATAATAACTAACTTTTGCCCTATATATTTTACATTAATCTAATGTTCTATATCACTTTCTATTATGGATGTGTGTGACATAGTAACATAAGTTTTACAATATATTTCTTCCCTTTTTTTATTTGTTATCCTACTAATTTGCACATAAATTAAGAAAAGCAAAAACTAGTCAAAAAGTACATTGAAAATGTAAAATGACAATCGTATAACATTTTTTGGTTTACAATTAATTATGTTAGAAAGACAAATATTTAGAAATAAAAAGTTAAGGCTAAAATGACAAATAAAAAAAAATAGGGATAATATATTATGAGAAAAGTTTTTATTTTTTTTTGTAAATTAGAGATGGGGCATGCTTCGAACCCGAGACCTTCTGATCACTAAATGAGATTTTTCCACTAGGCTATTCGTTTAACTCAGTGAAGTTTTAGTCAAACCGATCCTCAATTCGAAGGGGTAAAATAATCAAATATAATAAAATCGTTTTTTAGTCCACAATTTTAAGCCCTCCGAATTAAGCATGATATTTTATTTCAATTAATAAAAAACGATTTTGTGTTAAATGGCTATTTTAGCCCTCATAATTAAGGATTAGTTTGCCTAAAAATTGAGTATAATGGAAAAGTCAATCCACAAACCAACTGAGACATGATGTAGAAACATGGAGTTTTTTGCATCAATAGTCCCAGTAAGTGGGAGCCAATTGCAAGTTCGTCCCAGTAATTGAGAGTGTTGCAGTGTTAGTCCTCGATAGTGTACACCTTGTGCGGATTTAGTCCCTAATTTAACGTCCACGTTAGTTTTTGACGGTTTTGGCGTTTTAGGTCGAATTTTGGGGTCAAAATGAAAACTTGTGAAAAGTTTGGGCCATTTAGAGTTTTTGTTGCGCATTTAGTCCTTATTAATGTGTTTTTGTGCGCATTTAGTCCTTTTTTTTCTTTCTTGTTATTATTATCATTAATATTATTATTATTATCATTATTATAAATAAAATTATTATTACTTTCATTATTATTATCGTTATTATTCTTATTTTCATTATTATTAAGTTAATTATTATTATATTCACTATAATAATTATTATTATTTTAAATATTATTATTATGATTATCCTCATTATTCTTATTATTATTTTTGTTATAATAATTATTATTCTCATTAATGACAATAATAACAAGGAAGAAAAAATGACTAAATGGGCACAAAAACACAATAACAAGGACTAAATGCGCAACAAAAACTCTAAATAGCCCAAACTTTTCGCAAGTTTTCATTTTGACCCCAAAATTCGACCTAAAACGCCAGAACCGTCCAAAACTAACGTGGACGTTAAATTAGGGACTAAATCCGCACAAGGTGTACACTGTCGAGGACTAACACTGCAACACTTTCAATTACAGGGACGAAAGTGAAATTGGCTCCCATTTACTGGGACCATTGGTGCAAAAAACTCTAGAAACATGAGTGATGAAAAAGGTCAAAATTAAACATGAGTGATCGAATGGTGAAAGTTATGAACCATGATTGATTGATTGATTGTGTCATTCACCCTTCTAATTATGTCATATTCAGTCACATATGTTTTAAAATGTGTCATTTGATCAAACATATTATAGAAAGTGTAACTTTTGACCACTGTCGAGAACTAAAGCGCATCAATGGCACTATTAGGGACTAAACTGTAACTTAGTAACATTATTGAGAACTATTTCAACTATTCGCTCTAATATTAGCTACCAATTTATTATTTTTCCTCAGTGTGAAACCGTCACACTAACGGCCCTACCGTAAGTATATATACGAAGGAGGGAAATCGCTAGATTGCTTTGGAGTCAGAATGGCTTCGGATTCTGAAATGGCGACAACATTTTTTCCTCACACATGATCTGAAGCCATTCTGAAGCGATCGTATACTATTCTCCTAGGATTAGCTTCAGATTTTGGCGAAGCAAATACTCTATTCTCTAGTAGTGAGAGACTCGCTAGAGCTTTCTTATTAATCATTTCAACACAAAATTCATCCTTTTGACAATGAAGCTCACATCACATGAAGAGGCGAGACTACTAATGCTTATTATTAACACTCTAGTCATTTACTAATTCAGCCGTACCGGGCACATCTATTATTTTTTGATGGATATTACCACACCCACTCATGATGATGTAAACCCATCAACCGAACATTTTATAAAAAATCCGGTTGAGATGATATATAATTTCTACAGTCAATGCCGTATACTAAGGATTAAATTAAAGATAATCAAATGCTACCTAAGGAACAACATGTTTCCACACGAATAATATAATTCATGCATGAATATGATGCATCCACATTACTACTTCTCCTTTCCTCTTCATCTATAAAAGGCCTTATTTTGTTTCACTTTTATTCCATCAAATAATACTCATCATAACACAATAAAAAGTTTTAACACTAATATATACAGAAATTTATTATTTTATCACTTATTTAATTCCTTCGGTTTCTTTATTATGGGTTTTCAGCAATCCCTCGCCACTTTACCGTTGTGTTTGATGGGTCTGTTAATGTTGGCTGCCCTTCAAATAACAGGTTAGTCCCTTTATTTTTACATATTATCATAGTTAACCTAAAAAACGGAACTAGATAATACTCCCTTCCTATTTTTTAGTAGTTTAAACTTTTGTTTTTGTTTTTTTATGTCATTTTACTTTTCCTAAAGTAATATTTGATGGGTCTTTAATGGTAAGACCTAATTTAATCTACTCAGGGTGCAAGAAAGTATAATACGAATACATGAGTGTAATTGTTGTTTCTATTAAGAGATGCCACATTTTATTAAGTATATATGTGTACAGTGTATTATGTAAAGATGTACATTTCACATCGTAAGTCGGTGTCTTCGTAGGTCAATATATAAGATATTGGCTACTCCCTCTATTGTCAATTGATTTTAGAGTGAAACCTCATCGACTCTTAACTTGGTATCATGAGTCAATCTCGAGTTAATGAGGCACGTGTAATCCCTCCAATGTTGGTCCGGAAATAATACCGGCCAGGAAAATTCCTCCGACGATTGAGTTAACACTGCACGTGAAGGGAAGTGTTAAGATGCAGATCACACATTAGAAGTCGGTGTCTTCCTGAGTCAATATATAATATCTTTGACTATCACCTCTATTGTCAATTGGTTTTAGTTTAGAACCTCTTGACTCGCTCTTAACAATATATATGATTGTCTCTAATAAATTGAATATTTTAATGTTCTACAGATGCTCAAACAGGAGTTTGTTATGGCATGCTAGGATCATCATTACCAAAACCATCAGACGTAATAAATCTCTACAAAAACAATAACATAAAAAGAATGCGTCTTTACGACCCATACAATCAAGATGCATTACAAGCCTTAAGTGGTTCAGGCATCGAAGTAACCCTAGGTGTCCCAAATATAAATGACCTAGAATTCGTTGCTTCCAGTCAACAAAACGCCAACTCTTGGGTTCAAGACAACATCCTAAAATACCCAAACGTTAATTTCAAGTACATTGCTGTCGGAAACGAAGTTAGCCCCATTATAAGTGGCACATCTAAATATGCTCCCTTTGTTGTCCCAGCAATGAGAAACATTCAAAATGCAGTTTCATCTAATGGCCTTTCGGGAAAAATCAAAGTCTCGACATCAATCGAGATGGGACTAACGGAGAACACTTACCCTCCCTCTAGCGGGGCCTTTCGAGGGGATGTTCGACAATTTGTCGACCCAATCATTCGCTTCCTTTTGGACAACAATTCCCCTATACTTGTCAATGTATATCCATATTTCGCGCTAGCGGGTACCCCCTCTATCGGCCTTGATTACGCCCTTTTCAGATCTCCAGGAGTCGACACGCCTGACGGGAAGTACCCGAGTTTGTTCGTGGCAATGGTGGATGCAGTGTATGCGGCCCTTGAGAAAGTTGGTGCTAGTTCCATGCAAATTGTGGTGTCGGAAACAGGGTGGCCTACAGAAGGGGGACATGAGACAAATGTTAATAATGCATTAACTTACAATTCTAACCTAATTCAACGTGTGAAAGAAGGTACTCCTAGGAGGCCAGGAAGGGCAATTGAGACATTTATATTTGCCATGTTTGATGAAGATCAAAAGGGAGGTGATTCTGTGGAGAGACATTGGGGTATTTTCTCTCCTAATGGACAACCTAAATACTCTGTTAGCTTTTCTTAAATATAAGTATAATTATAGGGAACGATTACGGTTCGTTAATAATACCGTTCAATATTATCACACAAAATTGGAATAAGGACTAGTTTGTCCAGCATTTCGTTTAATTACTTTGTATTCCTAATGCCTCATAAATTCGTTTAATAAAAGTTTGAATGTTTACCTTTATTTTGTATTGCGTTGTACATTTAACAATATAGATGTTGTAAATCGTATTCGCCACTCGATCGTACATGTTTGACAATGACTTTTCCTATCACACATGTTTTAAAAAAAATTTCCTAATAAGTGCTACTGTTATTATAACGACGGCTAAGTGTGTCCAAAACTAATTTTGATGCAAGTCTTTTAAATTAATTTGAAAACAATAATTAGTTTTTGCATTCAATCTTGTTTGTCATTTTCTTCCATTGGATATTACTTAAACTAAGTCAAACACTAATATTTCTCCCAACTTTTTGTTAACACACAAAATTACTTCAAAGTGAATTTTTGATAATTTTACCACTATAGATTTCCAATGGAAATCAACTTAACTGTCATTATAATAGAAGTATCAAGTGGTACATATTCTAAAGGTATGTAATTAAATGGTGAATCTTCTAAACAGGGACTAAGTAAATTTTTAATGACCCTTTTATCAAAAATATTATCATGTTTGCTCTCAATTCATTTACGATCTCCCGGTGTTTTATGTAATAGTCTCTAAAAATCTCAGAAACTCATATTTTATATTTTTACACTTCGTATTCTGCCTCTAGGGTATCTAGTGCCTTCTTGGCAGGCCCAGCCCAATAGTGTCAGGGTCCGATGCAATTGCGCAAGGCCCTCTCTTGAAAAGGGCCCCTAAATTTTAGAAATTTGTTGAACCTATTTTCGTAGAGATAAGAGGCCTGATTATTTGGTTCTGATAGTCCATTGGTTCGAAGCCCTTGAGCCCCTTATCCTTTTAGCCCATTTTAAGTCCAATTTATGCATATTGGTAGATTAAAAATAGGATGTTTGGTGGGAATTGAACCTTGGTTGCTAAGATAAGAGCTTTGTCCTAACCATTGTGCCAACTTGATTGTTTGTCATGTTTTGTGTTATAGTTAATAATATTATCTTCTTTTCGTAACTTAGATAGATAAACAAAAAATGAAGCAGCCAGCTTTCTATTCTCTCTCAACCCCATCTCTCTCAAACCCTACGCCTAAGCCTTATGCGCCTCACCTCCATCTCCTCAACCAGCACCCTCTACCGTCATCAAGAAACGCCGCCGGGAAGAAACTGGGGAGAAGTACACAGAGGGAGCATCTGCACTAGTTATGCCTCACAAAAAATAGAGAAGCGATTCAGATTTCTCTCAAGACTATATACCGAAGACATCTAACAATAGGCGCTTTATCGCCATCTCTCAGTCAACAAAAATCAATGAAGAAATCGACTCTCTTCCCTCAATAACACCAAGTCATTACGAGGAAGCATATGCGATAATGAAACCACAACTCAAGAATAATGAAGATGGAGATAAATTGAAAGATGATTTGGGCATAGGTAACTCAGTAGCTCAAGTCAACGTGGATTGCCGCCCTGCCGTAGCGGATAATCGTCGGATCCTTTTCGCAAAGAGCGGTGAATTATTACTGTCAAAATCCGCAAATCACCTTCTTCCCAAGATGTTAGTAAGCCATCCCTTGATAATTCTAGATTAATTGCTTACAAATTAAATAATTCTGAGAAAATCTTGAGAATCGATTCTCGGCTACTCTATCATTCTTCAATGACCGAGAATACGATTAAGGTGATTGATGATGTTATCTGCCATTAAGATGAAAAATTTGAAATTGCAAACAATATTAGTCAGGAGACGCCATCTATATCCACTAATTTAAGTTATTGTTTAACTTCAAATTCTAAGACCAACTTAGACCCAAAACCACATGAAAATTTCCACCCAAAAAATTTGGCACTTAAATTGCATAAGAAGGCTTGTAGTTTCCATTTAGCAGAAATAAATTTTGAATTGAACCCCTCTATTAGAACACAAAATATAACTGACAAAATTAACTTACTCTCAAACCAAACCCTGAATTCACTGAACATTAAGAATAACTCCGGTAATAGGAACCAGCAAATTGGATTAGTTGGTAATATTGTTAGCCTTAGAAGTCCTACTAATATTGCTATAAAAAGAAATAGGGTTATAGAGGACTTTGGGACTGTTGAATACAGAATAACCATTGAACTGAACATGGAGGAATCGCAACCTCCAGCTAAAAGGTCTCGTTCGCTTCGACCAGAAACAGGTGCACTCCAAACAGAACCCTTCACTGTTACTTACTCATATAATATACATATCGAACACTATATAATTCGGGCTTTGGTGGCTGTCCCTCAATAAGCTTGAGTTCCCTCTTAATCTCCTAGGTTAGAACTGTCGAGGTTTAGGGTCCTCGACAGTTAATTTACTTCAATCTTTTAATCGACTTCATAAGTTAGATGTGTGTTTTTCGGCTATGCATACAAAGATAGATATCGATAAAAAATTACTTAATCTTAAGTTTCCCGTCACCTATGGAATATATTCTTTAGGCAAAACTGGTGGCCTTTGGCTAGGACTTGCTTCTAATATTGTTCATCAATTATGCTCACTAACTAAAAACTTAATACTCCTTGAAGTTACTAGCGAATCTGTTAGTGAAAAGATTGGGTGCATCAATACTTCCATGCATCAGGTTCATCAAGGGGGTTTGAACATAATATTTTATAAATTAAGGGTTACGATGCAATTATTTATATAATTAAGGGTCACGCTATAATTATATATATATATTTGTGGGTCAATTTACAAATCACATATATATTTTACTATTTTTATTTTGGATTAATAAATATGTGGTACTGTACCATTGTTATAGTATAATTTGGGTACAATTTATGTTGATATTGTTTCTTGTACCAATGATGAAGCTTCAAGTGGGTACAGTACTCACGTGAAACCTTTAAATGGGTACTTGATGCACCTGATGCACTTGATGCATGGAATTATGATGCACCGAAACCGGACTCAATCTGTTACACCGTGGTATCTTGGGTGTATATATAAAAACCCTCACTTAAGTGATAGACATCATACTTGGAATCTATTACTCCCTCCGTCCCTAAATGATTGTCACATTTGACTTTTGGTGGTCAATAAAACACGATTTAAAATACAAATATCTCTTATTCTAAATGCAAAAAAATTATAATAAGTTGATATTTCAAAAATATATATTGAGACGAATCTAACGAGGTCCCACAAGACTATATTATTTCTTTTCGTTTAGTGAGAATTCGTGATCAAATTTTGTTGTAATTGACCACAAAAGTCAAAATGTGACAATCTTTTAGGGACGGAGGGAGTATATGATATTTTATCACCTTATCTCGATCACCCAATAATTTTGATAGGGAACTTTAATTAAATCATTCATCAATCAGATAAATTTCCTTGTCCAATTAAGTCTATTAAGAGTGCCTCTCATTTCTTAGATGTTTAAAATAATCTTAGACTTAAACCCCTTAAACACACTGGAACCTCCTACTCATGGATAGGAACGAGACGAAATACTATCATATATGAAAAATTAGATCGCCCTTTTACTAATTATGAATGGGATAACATATTTCCTACTGGTAATACTATTGGACTCTCAATCCAAGTTTCGGACCATGGCCCTCTTATTTTACATACGAAAGTGATACCAATTAAATCTAATAGTTCCTTTAAGATAGAAAACTTATTAATGATCTTTCCAGAATTTAAATTAATCCTACAAGACAGTTGTACTTTCCATATTATACATAATACCCGTGCTCAAAACTTAATCTATAAACTTAACCAATTTAAAATCAATATTAAACTTTGGAATAATGCTAGAATAGGCAATATTCATCACCAAATAATCCAAATCGAGCAACTTCTCACACACTATCAAAACCACCACACTAATCCTAACTACACCACCCATGAACTTTTTCTTAGAAAACTATCAGAGTGTCTTTTATTATGTGAAGAATTATATTGGCATCAACGATCTTCTTTAAATTGGATCACAGATGGTGATAAGAATACCAAATTTTACCACTCCTATGTTAACAATAGAAAGGGTAAATAATATTCTTGAACTCCATGATAGTAATAATAATCTTATAACTTCTCATGCTGACCTCCAATCACATTGTCGTTCTTTCTTTCACAATTTATTCAATCCTCCCATTAATAATCTCCCCAATCACTTAACCATTAACAATATTACGTCTAAACTTACCAATATGCAATCTCAAATTTTGGCACAACCATTTAATAAAGAAGAAGTTAATTTATCCTTATTTTAAATGCACCCATCCAAATCCTCCGGCCGTGATGGCTTTAATGCTGGGTTTTACCAAGCGAATTGGGACATTCTCCATAATGACATAATCGATACTATAGATTTTTTAAATTATCTAATATTTCTTACCTCATTAAACCATACTTTTATTACCCTTATTTCTAAAAACTCTAACCCACAAAATATTTCAAAATATAGACCTATAAGTTTATGCAATATAATATATAAAATAACATCCAAAATTTGTGTCAATAGATTAAAGTCATTTCTATCCCAATTACTTTCAAACTAAGACATCATCTTGTACTTGCTCAAGAATTAACTCATACTGTCAGAACTTCTAAGTCTAAACAATATGGTCTTGCTGCAATAAAAGTAGATATCAGTAAAGCCTTTGACCGTATTGGCCTTTTTTATTCGAAACACTTACTAAACTTAACTTTCCACCACATTGGATTTCATTAATTAACATATGCCTATCCACTGTCCAATACTCGGTCTTGCTTAATGGCAATGTCACTCAACCTTTCACACCATCATGTGGACTCCGACAAGGAAATCCACTCTCTCCGATCCTCTTTTCCATCTGTACGGAGGCTCTATCAGCTTCACTTATTAATGCCCAAAACAATAACTAAGTTTTGGGATTAAGTCAATTTCTTTAGAGTGGTCTTCAACCTTATTGACAACATTGTTTTGTGGTGTTACACTACCATCAGTGCCAACAGCCATTTGCATTAAGACGGCTAAACACTCCAAGCTGGCTAACTAATGGACTATCTAGGGGAATAGCCTGCTTCACAGTTGGAAGAAGGTTTCCTGCAGTCAATATTAAGTGGACAATTATTGAAGTCCGATCAGTTGCAATGAGCTGCTGGTGCTGAACTAAGAGGCTTACAAATTGAGTAATCGTGTCCTGCCCTCGTCGATTGACAATCAAATGCACCAGATTTTGAAGTTGGTGGACTTTCCGTTGAGCCTGAACTTCAACCAGTGTAGGCGTTTGAGGCGGCTGGTCATTTCGGCAGAACTGTTGTTCTACTCTTGTTTTGTAATCCATAATGCAAGATTCATCCCATTTCCGTTGCTGCGTGTTAAACTGACTGAGTAATTGGTCACCTGTTTGATCCTTCTTCTGCAGTCCACTGCTAGGCGAAGACAATTTCTTCCACGCCTCAGCGCTTAGCTGCTCATCTGGATCCATGTCGTTATCCAATTATAAATAAAAACAATCCAATTATATCAACCTGGAAAAAAGAGATCATCAGTTCCGTCAGCATAAATGGTTTCGCTCACAATATTTAAAGATGCTGCAATTTCCCCAGCCAGCAGGAGGTACCATCAGTTGAAGACATTGGACTAAATTAGACCAAAGAGGACCATTATAATCACTAAACTTCAAATAAAGTCCAACTTATAAATACAATTACTAAAGAATTTTTTCAGTCGAGTTAATTGAATTGCCTAATAGATAAGGATCTTACTAGCGTCCAGAGCATCTTTAATTTACAAAAAAAGAAGACGAAGAAAAAAAGAATTTTTCTCAATCGCTAAGTCACTTACTTAATCAATGATGCATTCCTAGAAAATACTCCCTCCGTCCCTAAAAGATTGTCACATTTTGACTTTTGGTGGTCAAACATTATAAAATTTGATCATAAATTCTCATCAAACGATAAGAAATAATATAGTTTTGTGGATCTTGTTAGATTCATCTCAATATATATTTTTGAAATATCAAATTTTTATAATTTTTTCGTATGTAGAATAAGAGATATTTACATTTCAATTCTTGTTTTGTTGACCATGAAAATTCAAAATGTAACAATCATTTAGTAATGGAGGGACTATCATTTAACCTCATCCCATAGTCCATAAAGATTCTGCCTTTAGCAACACAAATTAGATGTTCCTCTGAAAATATCAAATCTTGTTCACAAAAAGATATATTCTCAACAACCCATGACATGATTTCATGAGCTTTCACATTCAGTAAGCACATACTACACTATATTTTTCCACATAGTATTCTCATATATAAATAAAACTATAAATATCAAGGTCAAACAGAATAAATAAATTATTGAAACAGTAAAAAGATAAACAAACCAAGGTTATATTGTATAGTTTGAAGTTACAAGAAAAGTTGTTGACTAACCAGATTTATGAGGATTGGTGGTGGAAGATTATCTTTAAAGTTTTGAGTTTTAATTTGTTCAAGAGGGGCAGGGCCGCAGGGAGGGAGGGAAACACAAGGGTTGGAAGTCACTCGAAAATTTAGCTGATCTGTTATATGCACACCCAAATAGTGCTTGTTGGGAGTGAAATTACAATTATGCCCCCCCTATTTGCAAATGTAGTAATTGAGGAAACTTGACAGAGGGGCAAAATGGTAATTTCGCTCCCGAAAGTAACACTGTTTGGGTGTGCACATAGTGCAAATTTAGGGGTGGAATCGATTCGAATTATTTGGCTTGGAATTCTAAAAATCGCTATTTGAGATAGTAACATAACATAACAAAAACAAATTGAACTCGAACTTATTTATGATATTCGAATACTAACACGAATGGAATGATTTATAATTCGAGATTCACGAATATAATCGTTAACTATTAAATAATGTTGGTATTTGATATTTGGCTCCGAAATCCGAATTCTCAAATCGATTCATATTCGGTACTCACAGTTCCTTACTTTATTTGGTTCGTTATTCCTTCCTTTATTTGGTTCGTTATTCTTTTAGCATTAATAAATTAATATATCAAAATACAATTTGCTATGAACACAAAATTTGAAAAATACACAATAAATTTTCAAATGACCAAATTATGAATTCGAATTAACAACAACAATTTGCAACTTATATCCATTTTCTTAGTAAACAAATCTTTGAATTCCAATTAGTCACCGTCAATTTATTTTTTAGTATTATTATGGTAAATTAAAATTAAATAAATTTATTGTGCAATAAATCACAATAACAATTATAATAAAATTATAACAACATATTATCTCTGAAAAATTATATTTCTTATAATGGAATCTTGTAATAAAACATTTTTATTGAGTTATCATTAGGGATATGTTTGTCATTGTCAATTAATTTTTAATTATAATTTACAATAAAATAATGTTACTTCATAATAAATTACAATAAAATTATATTATTTAAAAATTACAACAAAATTATATTTATTCAACTCATATTTCATAATATAATCTTAATATTTAGATATGATAAACAATTAATATACTATAATAAATCTTATTATTTGTAACACCTTGAATAACGTATTTATCTTCAAACTGTTATCATTAGAAAATCACAACAAAATTATATATGTTCGAGTAGTATTACATAATATTTATATTATTGATTTATGATAAATCTCATTATTTGTAATACCTTGAGATGAATGAAACAAGTTTGAGTTAAGATGAAGAGAAGATGTTGATGATGAAAATAGACTTCGGTTTTGAAAAGTCTTAGTGATTTGGTGATGAGGAGGTTTGGTGATAATAAAAACGTTCGAGTTCAAAGAGAATATTCGATTCGAATTCGAACATCTATATGTAATATACTAATTTATATGAAAAATATGAATCTTCATATGTTCGAATATCAAACCGAATTTAAATATTGGTAGAACAGTATCGAATCGAATTCGAACTCAATTTTTGTATTGAAATCTAATTCAAACTTGACTTTAGTATTCAAATCGAATACAAATTCGAATATGTTATAAAAATTAAAATTCGACGATATTCGATTTTATATGTAAGAAAGTGTTCAATTTCTCATCTAGCTTGAACCGAGTATTTAATCAGAATTCAGATATTCATATTTTGTTTATTTATATGCAAAAAAGGAGCTTAAATATAAAATATGACAAATATTAAATTGATTTTACACTCGATTTAAACATTCTTATTGAATACGGTATATGGAAGGAAGGAGGGGGAGGGAGGAGGAAGGAGAAGGCGAGGTGGAGTTTTGGGGTGGGGGTCGGCGTTTCTTGAGCACACTAATTTGTGCCTATGGGGTTTTGGGGGGGTAATATCCCACCTAAACAGGTTTATTTTTTAAATTTTTTTTAAACGATTTGGACGACATTCCAGTGAGGTGTCGTCCAAGTGAAACAGGTTTTTTTTACTGTTTTTTAAATTTTTTTAAACAACATTGTCGTTCAAATGCGTTCAGATTTTTTTTTAAAAAAAGAAGTTAAATAACTTAGACGACACCATGTGGGAGTGTCGTTCAAGTGCCACTTGAGCAACCCCCTTTCTGAAATGTCGTTCAAGTGGGTGTCGTCCAAGTACAATTTTGTAGTAGTGTACAGGTAAATTGAGGTACATATAACATATTATGCAAACACAAAATTCGATGGGAACGGAACACTTCCAGTTTCAAAAGCATTAGTGGTTTGACCATTGGGAACCAACCGAGCAACATGTAAAATTTCCACAATATCAAATAATAAACCAAAATCACCCATAACATGACTCGAAGCCCAGTATCAATTATCCAAGAAGTAATAATACACTTGCCGATATACCAATCTTGAGTACTATAGAGTTACCATAAAGTTTCAAAATTCTTGCCACTTGCCCATTGAAGTTCAGCCATTATCAGCTCCATTATACAAAGTCTGCCCAGAAATATTAGCAGCATTATTAGCTCCTCCAACGGAGCCCAGCAATGCCCAACTCTATGGCTGAGCCCATTTGTCCAGCATTGCCCAACTGAGCCATTAGCACCTAGTGCTGTTAAAGGACCGAGTAACTCGTAACCCGCTCGTTACTCGACTCGGAAAACTCGGGTCCGTTACCCGCTCGTATCCTTATCGAGCTATACTCGAGTAATTTTTTTTACTCGATACCCGAATCGAAAAACCCGGTCCGCTCGATTACCCGCTCGTTTATTTTTTATATTGTATATTTATATGTAATATATGTTATACTTTAATCATATTGAATTTCAAATGACCAATATAAAATTAGTATTGAAAAGAATTCACAAATTTGCATTTAACAATTAAATATGTTTGAAGAGAACCCCAAAAATAAAATTTTTAAATAAAAATTTGGGGATAACCCGGAACCCGCTCGTCACCCGGCTAAAAAAACCCGGCTCGGTACCCGCTCGTGTCCTTATCGAGCGATACGAGGGTAATACATTTGCTACCCGGCTCGTTATAACCGGGTAATTACCCGACTCGGTAAAACAAAAGCCCGGCCGGGTAACCCGTTACCCGCTCGAACCCGGTTCGTTAACAGCACTATAATAGCACCTACGGTACACCGTTTGGGTCAAATAGTCCACCTATTTTTTGTTTTGTTTGAATTTGTACCAACAAAAATAAAGTGTGCTTGAAGGATTTGAACATAGACCTCTTGCAAAGATAAGGAACACCTTAACCATTGTGCCAATGACTTCATTTGTGTTGTTTGTGCATTGGTATTAATAAAATCATTATATTATGCAATATCTATCACTATACTACAACTTCAATTAAAATTAATTGAGTTTTAGTATTAATAAAGAACTATATTCGTCATTATATTATAAATTAGTTAGACAAATGTATTTTTTTCATTATATTATAAAAGTTGTTTAATGTTAAAATTTTCTTTACAAGATATTGTTTAATGTTAATTATATTACAAAAGAAAATAAATATTCGTTAATATACATAGTTTAGTTTATAATGTGTTCATAAAGTAATACATAATGTAATTCGATTTAAATTACAAGTATTCTATAGTATTATTTAAGTGTATACAAAATGCATTACTATATAGTAACACATCTTGTATTTTTAATACTATCTAACATTAAATAATATTTATAAGCATATCAAAAAAATAATGTGTTATACTATTAAATAATATGTAATGTAACACTAATCTACGTTTATTATTTTAAAGAAAATATATTGATGCATCTTATGATTTTATTTCAATAGTAGGTAATATTATTAATTATAACATAAAACATAACAAGTAATCATGTTGGCACAATGGTAAGTACACATATATGTTTTCTTTGGCAACCAAGGTTCAAATCTCTCTAGCATTACTTGTCATGTTTTATGTATAGAGACATATAGTTTTATGTATAGATACATATAGTTGTGCTAGAGGGAATTGAACCTTGGTTCATGTTTTATGTTACAATTAAACAACTTTTATAATATAACTTAAAAAATACATATGCCTAACTAATTTGTAATATAATGATGAATATATTTTTTTATTAATACTAAAAATAATTAATTTTAATTCAAGTTGTAGTATACTGATATATATTGAATAATAAAGCCTAAATTTCACAATGCCCCCTAAACTATTGTTAACTGATCAGATAAAGGACTAAACTTTGGAGTCGGTCAATTTTCCCCCTAAACTTTTAAATTTGTCGATTTGTTCCCTAAACTTCGCCGAACTGGTTAGTTTGGGAATTACACCATAAAATTGATATTGTTTAGATTTTAGTGAAGGGCAAAATAGGAATTCGACATATAAAAGACATTTTGGGGTCAGTTTGCATTTAGAAAATATATTTAAAAAGAATATTAAAAAATCCCCCATCCCCCCTCCGTCATCGTCTTAACCCCATCCCCCATCTCCGCCACCTTCTACAACTCACCCTCTCCCCAACGATCTACCCCAACAGTTTTCATCCTCGTCAATAGTCAACGGGGTTGGGGGTGGAGTGGGATTAGTTTATTTTAAAAGAGCCTTCATTTTTTTATTCAAGAAAACCCCAAAATGTCTATTATATGTCGAATTCCTATATTGCCCTTCATTCAAACCTAAAAACTATCACTTTTATGGTGAAAATCACCAAACTGACCAGTTCATCGTAGTTCAAGGGGCAAATTAGGGGTGTGCACGGTTCGGTTCGGTTCAGTTTTGGACAAAAAAAAGAACTGAACCGATATCATCGGTTCCACGCCAAATAGAACCGAAATTGGTTCGGTTCTAAACGGTTCGGTTCATATCGGTTCCAGGTCGGTTCCGGTTCGGTTCTGGGCCGGTTCTGGGCCTCGTGGTTTGGACCTAAATTTGAGCCCACTTTCGGCTTTGAAATTTTAGGTATGTTCGTTCCTAGCTGATATTATTATTCATTTTGGACTCATCTAAATGTGATTAGTATTGTTTTATATTAAATGTAACTCATAATTAAGTTTCAAAGATATATCTACTTTATATAAGTTTAACAAACTCCTTTAAAAACTAATTTCGAAATTTGTATACACATTCGTCTCGCGGTAGCACTTTTTAAATATATATATATATGTATCCATTTATTATTAGCTTAAAACTTATTCACTTATCTATTATTATATCATACTAATAATAAACAATGTTGAATGGTTCGGTTTTATCGGTTCTCCCATAAGCCTCAAAGGCGGAACCAAAATTGGTTCGGTTCCGATCGGTTCCAACAAAATCGGTTCTTTTCGGTTCGGCTCGGTTTTGATTTTCCTCCACACCCTTAGGGCAAATTGACGATTTAAAAGTCTAGGGAGCAAATTGATTGACTTAGAAGTTCAGTCCCTTATTTGATCAGTTGACAATAGTTCACGGGGCATTGTGAAATTTAGCCAATAATATAATGATTTTATTAATATCATTACACAAACAACACAAATGAAGTCATGGCAAAATGGTACAAATTCAAACGAAACAAAAATAGTTGTACTATTTGTCACAAACTGTATACCGTATGGGCCGAAACGAGATACAATTTAGGCCCGTCAGGCCCGCTTTCTTAAAGGGCCCGGGCCATATATGGGCTTGGAAATCCTTAAGGGCCCGGACCGGTAAGGATGAACCCGTCTGTGGGGCTTTGTTCCGGGCCGGGCAGGGCCCTCCCTTAACGGGCCCAGTTCGTTTGACACGTCTACTTGCAGGCTGCAAAATTAACTTCCTAGGGGCATGAGAAACATCATGGGTTGTGGCCCTGTTATAGCTAGGCCTGTGAGCGAACTTAAAAAGTTCGACGCGATTCGCATTATTCGATTGGAAAAAGTTCGACTCGCGGCTCGGTGCGCACGCGCAAACGTATACCCAAAAGTAAAAAAGTCGACGTTCGGTAAACCGGACCGAACCGTGCAAAATAGTTCGATCCGATTGAACTAAAAGGTGCTAATATAATAATATAAGACCTGGTCCATTTATCCATTAAACTCCACATGTCCAAGGTAAATATTATATGATAGTCCATATGGCCATATGATATGAGCTGAATGAGCATATCTCATCTCATCACCCATTTTTCATCTCCCGCTAAACATAACCAATTTCAAAACCTAACCTACTGCACTCATCTCATCTCTCAATCATTTCTCATCTCTCAAGCCGCCAAGCGATTCTCATCTAATTTTATTGTCGATCTATCTCCTACTTTGATTTTCATCTTCGATCTGCCGATTCTATACCTCTTCATTTGTATTTTTTATCTTTTCAGTTTTTTTTCTTTTTCAATAAAATAAAGATTTTGTATTTTTGTGTAATTATGTTGATTTAATTTAGTATTTCGACTTGAATAAAATTGGGATTTCGATTTGGTTTAACTAAATTGGGGATTTGGGTTTCGATTTTGAAAATTCATGGTTTTGATTTAGGCAGAATTCTAGTTTAATTAATTATGGGTATGAACTAATTAGGTTTTTCAGTTTAATAAAATTAGGGGTTTTGATTTATTTTGGTTTCGAGTTCAATTGATTAATGATTTTAACTAATTAGGGTGTTGAGTTTAATAAAATTAGGGATTTCAATTAATTAGGGATTTGAGTTTAATAAAATTAGGGTGTCAATTAATAAGAGTTGTATGGACTGTTTTGTTGACTAATTAATTAGGGGTTTCAATTAATAAGAGTTTTATGGACTGTTTTGTTGACTAAATATTTAGGGGTTTCAATTAATAAGATTTTTATGGACTGTTTTGTTAACTAATTAATTAGGGTTTGAACTCCAACTGTTTTATTGTATATTGTATAACACAGTTTGTGTGAAGTGTTTGTAGATCTGTATGACTGTTTTGTGTTTGTGACTAATTAATACTACCGACTATTTCTTACTCTTTTTTTATTGACTGTTTTTATAACCTTCATTCTTATGGAGTCTTCATTTGTTGATTCCTCAGATACTATGAGTTTGAATAATGAGCATGACATAGAAATGGGAGTTGGTTCCGAATCAGACTTTGACGGTATCGAGGAGGAATCTCTTAGTAGTCCGAACGATGTTGCTATGGGAGTTGAACCCCCTGGTGGTTCTGAGAAGGGTGATACTGATGCAGTTCCAGTTTGTGACCCAAAGAAAGGAGGGTCAATTGCATGGGAGCATTTTAAAGAAGTTACATTGCCTACTGGAAAAAAATGAATAAATCAACTGTTGTGCAAACTCAATTGCATAGAGTGTTGATTTCTGAGGGTGAAAGTCAAGTGAATACTTCCATTTTTAATTTTGAAAAAGTGAAAAGATTAGTTTCCCACAAGATTCTTGCTCATGAATACCCTTTTAGCATAGTTGAACACAAAAATCTTTAACGAATTCCTTAAGGCATACAATCCTTATTATAAGAAGATAAGTAGATATCTTGTAAGAAAAGAATGTTTTGAAGTTTATGAGGAAGAAAAAAAGAAAGTTATAAGCATGCTTAATAAATATATCAGTAGAGTAAGCTTGACAACCAATTGTTGGAGGTCTGGGGTTCAGAGGATAGACTATATGGTCATTACTTGCCATTTTGTGGATAGAAATTAAAACTTGCAGAAAAGAGTAATGTCTTTTGTAAATGTACCCCCACCACACAACAGGGTCGCATTGGCAAAAGAAATTCATAGGGTGATTAATGTGTTTGGAATTTCTAATAAGATAGCTTCTGTAACAGTTGATAATGCTACGGTGACAGATTCTTGCATTGCTATTCTAAGGAAAGATTTTAATGACTTATCAAATCTAGTTTTAGATGGAAAGTTATTTCATGTTAGATGTTGTGCACACACTATCAACTTGTTAGTTAGAGATGGCTTAAAAGAGATCGAGGCGCAAATTGATATTGTTAGAAAGGGAGTGAAGTATCTTTTTGGTTCGGAAAACAGACTATCCTCCTTTAATGAACATATGACCAATCTAAAGTTGCTTAGTACTTATTTGATGTTGAACACTGCTTATATATGGACAATTGTAATACCTGGCTGAGAGTGGGTGATGTGATATGTTTGATATGATTTGATTGGTACTACTCATATCATCAAGATGCATCTTCTTTTCGGTAGCCCAACTCATAAGAACTTCAAAGTTAAACGTGCTTGACTTGGGGTAATTTTGGGATGGGTGACCCACTGGGAAGTGTCCCGGTGAGCACGTGAGTGAGGACAAAACGTGCTGGAAAGACCCGTGGTGGTTTTTGAGGCCAGTCCATCAAATCAAATAACAATCCGACCCGGTGTTCCGGGGCGGGGCGTTACAAATGGTATCAGAGTGGAGACGTCCGGATTTGAGAGATGAGTCTCATACGGATAGTACAGTCCTGGATGTGGACGTGGGTGTAGATGTGGATGGGCTCAACGAGGACGTTGAGTGTTTAAGTGGGGGAGATTGTAATACCCGGTCCAGAGTGGGTGATGTGATATGTTTGATATGATTTGATTGGTACTACTCATACCATCAAGATGCATCTTCTTTTCGGTAGCCTAACTCATAAGAACTCCAAAGTTAAACGTGCTTGACTTGGGGTAATTTTGGGATAGGTGACCCACTGGGAAGTCTCCCGGTGAGCACGTGAGTGAGGTCAAAACGTGCTGGAAAGACCAGTGGTGGACTGGTGGTTTGTGAGGCCAGTCCATCAAATCAAATAATGTTCCGACCCGGTATTCCGGGGCGGGGCGTTACAACAATGTTTTTCAAAGTATTGTAGTGATGATGGGTCTTTGAAAAGTATTGTCCTTCTGAAATGAAAGGGGCAGAAGTTGCTGAAGTATGTGAATTTCTTCAAGCTTTTCTTGATGTGACAAACCTGATTAGTGGTTCAAATTATTCAACTGTGAATCTCTTTTTGTTAGAACTATCGAGGATAAAAGATAAAATAAATTCCCAACTAGATAATGCTAAGCTTCATATTCATAATATGGCTGTTAGGATGTCCCTTAAGTATGATAAATATTGGTCGGAATGTGACTTGTTGATTAGTATTGCGACAATTTTTTATCCTTGATATAAGTTGGGAATGATTAGATATGCCTAAAAGGCCATGTTTCCACATGATCACGAGGAGAGGGTGGCTAGTGTTGTGAAAAAATTTAAAGAACTGTTTGATCAATATATAAGTTTATATGGGGACCAAAAAGGAAACGGGTCTGAAGGTTTTAATCCCTATTTGAAGCAGCCACCTTCTATAGTGGACAAAATCAAATTTGATAAATTTATGCAATCGATGCAAACTGAATTGAAAGAAAAAAAATGATTTACGATTGTATACTAGGGAATGTGGGCAAATTTAAGATTTTAGCAAAAATGGAAATGGATATCCTAAGTATTCCTACAACTAGTGTTGCCTCGGAGTCCACATTTAGCGCTGGTGGACGGGTAATTGATAAAAAAAAGGGCTTCAATGAAAAAGGATACTATTGAAACACTTTTATGTGCACTTTGAGAAGGGGTATGAAATGGCCGATAAAACAGCCCTGCTGGCACTTTCTTAATTTTAATTATTCTATTTCCTTGTTGGCTTGTTGCCTTATGAAAAAGTGATGAAAAAACATCTGATTTTCATTTCATATATGATATATTGTTGCCTATTTTCAGTATAGTTCGGCCCGTTTACAGGCCTAGTTTTGGGCTTGTGGCCAAACCAGTCCTAGCTTGTCCATTTCCATCCCAGGCGTATGAGAAACACCATGGATTGTGGCCCTCTTACGCCTAAAACCAGTTCAAGTTTGTCAAAGTCCCTTGCTAGTTTGCACAATTCTAGTTGAAGTCTGCCCAGTTATTCCACACCTGCCATGAGGCAGGTCGCCCCACCAATCGGGATATCCATTTTAAGAGAAGTTAGAGACATCATGGCCCAAACGATTACAAAAGGTGCATGAACTAAAATTACGAGAGGTATTTGGAAGTTGTTCCTCTTGTAACATGGTGTGATATGCACGATCCAAGGTGGGGTGGAGGATCCTGAGCCAACAATGAAGAGCGAAGATCACCAAATCATGCCACATGAATACCATATAAAAATCATGCACCCGGTCATTGTCTTGCTCCCTTTGATATAATTCACCAAGACCACATACATGCAAACCACAACTACGAGCAGGAAGAGGATCATATGTAGCCAATTCATCCCACAATGGCTATAATTTTTCGAAATACTCACCGACAGACATGTTCGGTGTTTATTTACATTCGACCAAAGCCGCCTTCAATTGTTGTTTTCTAATACCACTTCCAACGCCAAAACGACATTGTAAAACATCCCACAAGGGCCTGGCTTCCTCATAATACGGAGTAGTTTTTCGCAAAGAAGAGTTAATAGTATTAAGAATCCATAGGGCAAGCATTGCTTGAACACATTTCCAATCAACAACCAAACAACCTGTTATTGCTACTCACGCCAGATAACACACTACCGGTTAGAACATTTGGACTACAAATAAGTAAAACACAATTAAGTATAAACACACAACAACTGTTAACCCAGTTCAGTGCCATGATGCACCTACTTTTAGGGGCAGCCAACCTAAGAGAAATCCACTGTATGAAAAGTTGTTACAAGAAGGGTCATACGCGTATGACACATACTATATGCCCTATTCTAGACTTTTCTATAAAGTCCTTATAAAGTACCTCCCGATTAACTACTGCAGCATCATCCCGATGTTGGATCTAATTAAGAACAATGGTGAAAGATAAAGAATAAACCTCACTGTGATATACCAGGATGATATATAACATGTACATTCATTTAGGAGCAAAGCACTACGCTCCTAACACATACGACAACCTAGCTCTATAATACTAAACACTATTTTTCCTCTTATTGATTCTTGAATAAAAAGTCGACGCTCTTCTGAAAAGTCGAGCCCTCCTTATATAATATTCTAGGTTGTGGGATTTCGACATATGAAGAAACCCTGTCGGTGTCTTTGTACATTTAACACGCATATTCCACTTATGGTAATGTGGAGATCTTTTCCCAAATATTCTTTCCTTTCTCACGGTTGATTACGCCCAAAGTAACCAATTTGATCAATTGTGAATAGCTTGCTCATCAAAAATAGATCTTGTCTCCAAATCAACCCAACCTTTCCTAATCCACATTTGGTAATAAATCTCTATAGTTCTTGAAGCTTCGATTCTGATTAGCTGTTGTGGATTGCTCTAACACTTGTGTGTTGGTTTCTCATATTAAACTCTCACGTGGATTCCCATAACTGTTATAACCGAGATGGTATAACAGTTAGCTATTCAAAAACTTGACTAACTAGCTTGCAGTAACAAAGTCCCCCTTTGGGTTAGTTTTTTATGACAAATTGTTGGAATATCCCGGGGTTGCAAGACACAATGAAATACAATAGTTCATATGTCATACAACCCTAATTCGTTGATCGTTAGAACTTACACAATGAAACTAGCTCATAGAAGTATATGTTTAAAGGTAGTGTGAATATGCTACAATTAACATATAAAAGAGTAGTGCTACAAAGTTATACCTTTGAAGCGTGAGCGGAAGCTTTGTAAATCTTTAAGCGCTTATCCCCACACCTTGCTCCTTTGCTTTCTCCTCGAAGAAATGTCTATCACCAAGGTGATATGAAACTACTATGAAATAGTCCACACCAATACCTTAGATAGCAATAAGACACACTTGGACTAGTGTGTGTTATTGAGGAGTATGTAGTCTTTACTACTATAGCAAAAATGTAGAACTAGTTTTACACTCTACACTTAGAGTTTTGCTAGAGGGTCGAGGTTGAAGATGAAGTGTGTTTGTTTGTGTTCTTGTGTTCTCTAGCAAGAGATATGCAAGACTAGGATTGATATCTTCACATTCAATATCATCTTATGATATAGAATGGATGATGAAACATATTGCACACTAAACAAACACATTAACCATCCATATGGTTAATGCCTCTTGGTCCATGGAAGATGCTCTTACAAGAGTTCTTCCCAAGGGATACAAAGCCTTCCCAAGGCATAAAGTAGCCACCAAGATGTCAACTCCTCATAATGATGAGATTAGTTAATTAATCTTAATTAATTAATTAAATCATATCTTGTTTAATTAATTCATTAATTAATTAAATCATTTCAATAAATGATAATATATATACATATCTCACATATATATATATACATAAACCCCAAATGGTGTGTCCGGAACCAATTCCGGGCGCACCATCGGTTCGGTCGGGACACGATCTCGATCGAACCGAAATTCCTCAATATGGATCAAATCCCTTATTCACTTTCGGGTCACTACTCGAAAGTATCTTCGGTAATTGTTACGTGTGTGACCTCATAGCCCAAGTAACGAAGGCATCGGGATTCAACGTATAAGACCGTATACACGAATCCCGAAGATCATCGTGAGAGCCTAGTCTGCCATTCGATGACCCCCGGCATTATCTCGGGTGAGACTACTGATAGTTCAGATAACAATCGGTTGTTGAACCGTATATATAGATGATATAGTTCACGGGCACTAATTGAGGAAATTGACACATCAATTTCCAACACAAATGCCCCTCGGGTGTGCAGCTAAACAAAGCAAGCGTTAAAGACAAACAAGGTCTAAATAACCAGATATCAATCCAACAGTCAGATGTAGTGGACACATGCAAAGTTTAAATAACCAGATGAAAGTACTATATATATTTTGTTTCTCTCTCCCCTCTTTAAGTGAAAAATTGACCCAACAAAGAAAGTAGGAAATAAAGAGTAACCAGAATCAGGCTGACATATGTGACACTTGGCTACTCGAGTGTCTCAGCCTTCAGAGAACGCTCAGGTGTCCATGATACACAACCCAAGAGTTGTTCGAAGTTCCTCAAATCGAGCCACATCTAATCCTTTGGTGAAGATATCTTCAAGCTGCTTATCAGTGCGAATGTGCTCAAATTATCTTGTCTTCCACCAGCTGACGAATGAAATGTATGCTTGGTTCGACTATGTTACATAGGATTTTTGGAGACGCTGATGGCACTCATGTTGTCACAAAAGAGTGTCATGGCACTTTATTGAACGCCATATTCCTTGAGCATCTGTTTCGTATATAGTAGTTTTGTACAACTATTGCCGGCAGCAATGTGTTCAGCTTCTGTAATGGAGACGGAGACAGAGTTTTGTTTCTTGCTGAACCATGAGACTAAATTATTCCCAAGAAAGAAACACTCTCCAGATGTGCTCTTTCGATCTTCAGCATTGCCTGCCCAGTCGGCATCACGGTATCCAACTAGGGATTTCTTGGTGTCGAACGTATAGTACTTCCCATATTTATAAGTTCCATTGACATACCTGAGAATGCGTTTAACAAGGTTGAGGTGACTTTCTTTGGGACATGCTTGATATCTTGCACAGACACCAACTGCATAAGAGATGTCGGGTTGACTTGTTGTGAGATAAAGTAGACTTCCAATCATGCTTTGGTAGAGACTAACATCAACATCTATGCCATCACTATCCCTAGTTACTTTGACATGAGTGGTCGTGGGGGATCTCTTTTCTTTGGCTGTTTCCAGACCAAACTTCTTAATAATGTTCTTCGCATACTTAGACTGAGTAAGGAAGATTCTGACACTTGATTAATTTCGAACCCTAAAAATTCTTTAAGCTCACCTACCATACTCATCTCGAATTCCTATTCCGTTTGTTTCACAAATTGGTTTACCAACTAGGTTGACATTCCACCAAATACTATATCATCAACATAGATTTGAGCAACCATTAACTGTCCATGTTCCCTTCTTATAAACAGAGTGTTGTCAACTCCCCATCTGTTGTATCCTTTTTGCAGCAGATATTCAGTGAATCTGTTGTACCATGCCTGAGGTGCCTGCTTAAGTCCATATAATGCTTTCTTGAGGTGATAGACATGATCAGGATATTTGTGGCATATAAAGCCTTTGGGTTGTTCCACGTATACCTCTTCTTGAACGACACCATTGAGAAAAGCGGTTTTCACATCCATTTGGTATAGTTTGAACCGAAGATGACAGGTAATTGCTAATAACAGTCCGATAGCTTCTAGTCTAGCAACAGGTGCAAATGTCTCATCACAGTCAATACCCTCAACTTGAATATATCCTTGAGCTACTAATCTTGCTTTATTCTTGACAATGTTTCCATCTTCATCAGTTTTATTTTTGTATATCCATTTGGTTCCTATGATGTTGCATCCGGATGGCCTTGGAACAAGTTCTGATACACCATGTCTCTGTAACTGATTTAGTTCATCTTGCATGGCATTGATCCAATATTCATCAAGTAGTGCAGTCTTTGTGTTTTTAGGCTCAATCTTTGACATGAAGCAGGTTCCACCCAGTAGTCCAGCCAACTTCCTTTTACCTTTTCTTTGTGCCTTGCGGTAACTCCTTCCCTTAGTTCTCCGATGATACTGTCTTTAGGGTGACTCTTCTGAATAGGGTGACTCTTCTGAATGTGAGTGACAGGTTCCTTGTCATTATCTGGATCAGAAATATTTTTTTTATCCTCTATTTCCTCAGCCTGATTGTTTTCCTCTTCATTGTTAGCTTCATTGTCCTCTCATATTGAGTCTTTATGGTTCCTGGTCGAAGGGTGATATGGTTATGTATATGGCAAGCAGTGTCTAATGCTTCCGCCCAGAATTTCTTTGGCGTTTGCTTGGCATGTAACATAACTTTGACCACTTTTTGAAGAGTCCTATTTTTTCTTTTAACCACCTCATTTTGTGGTGGAATGATTGTTGCTGAGAATTCATGAAGTATTCCATGATGAGTACACTTCAATGGCTCGATATGAAAGACGAACAACTCTAGCACTGTTAGTACCATATCTTCCAAAACATAATTGTGCACCGTCCGATTTGCAACCCCTACGGTGAATATTCGGCTATGTAGTTTCAGATCGCCGAAGTTTTTAACTGTACCTATAACTTTCCTAAGCCTCAATTTGTCCCTTATACTTGATTTTTTTTTTCATTTTCCTCCTTAAATTGCAATATTACCCCCGGAACTAATGTAAAAACAAGGTCAAACTTTTTTTTTTGCTAATTAGCGATGAATTTTATTGATAAGGTGAAAAGAAAAACGATTACATGACAAATCTCCATAAACCATATCGATTTATATAGGGCAGAACTTATGGAGGGTCAAGAAAATCTATACCTATTAAATAAAATAGGTAAAGTGACCCTATAAATGAAAGAAAACTTTAGGCTAGCCCAAAGATGTAACAAGCTAAGATCAGATGGGCCACGGGCCTGTTAGACTTCAGATCGGCTCTAACCTAGCCCAGTCAGTCTCTATAAATAGACACTCTTGGCTGCTAGGGTTACATTAATCACTTGAAGCCACTTCTCCTCTTACCACCTCATTGAATGAAGTGGTTTAAGGGGCATACGACTTCACCCGTTCCCATTCCTTCACAGCTTCTCTATTCAGATCTCTGAAGTTTATACAAAACTCTTGAACTTCTCTTGGTGTTTGGCATATATTATCATGAAGAGCTTTATTACGTTGGTACCAAATGTGCCACAAAATCACACACCACAGCTCCATCTGTTCCCTTGGTAACTTCCGATGTTGCCATTCCAGTAAGTCTCCACAACTCTGAAATCCTCCCGCTTTTCGAGGTATGAACATTAGACTTTCAACTTCTTTGATGTATTCGCATTCCTGGAATAGATGCATGTGAGTTTCACTATCTCGGTTACACAAGAGGCAAGTATTGTCCACCTTCGCTTTCCTTTTGGTCAGATTATCTTTTGTAGGTAGAGTTTGATTAATCAACCTCCATAAGAAATGTTTAATCTTTGGTGGGAGGTTTAAGCTCCAGATCTGTTTATTTAACCTCTTAAAAGTGTGTGCATGCTCCGAATCTGTAACGTCTGCCTTTTGAGATTTGTGATAACATGCATATGCTGATTGGACCGAGAAAATTCCTGTTTTAGTTGCGGTCCACTGTGGTAGATCTGGTAGGTCTAGTCTATTCAGAGGGATTTGCAAAATTTCCTGAACATCTACCTCTAAAAAAGACGCTTTCAATTTTGTGTAATCCCATACTCCGATGTCGGGATCTATAAAATCTGACAGTGTTTTGTGCTCATCCCTTGTTGTGGCTTTCGTATATGGTTTATGACTCCATGTGTAGTGCACCCAGCAATGATGCATGGGTCTGATTGTTTGTCCATTGCCAATTGTCCATTGTACGACCTTATTCATGTCCGTTCTAATCGAGTAGATGCTTTTCCATGTGTAGCTCGGTTTGGTCCCTATGGCGGCATTCCAGAAGGTTCCTTGAGGGAAATATTTAGCCTTCAATACTTTAGCAAGCTGGCTTGTGGGATTGGTAATGATTTTCCATGCTTGTTTGGTAAGAAGTGCTCGATTGAAGGTGTAGATGTCCCGGAAACCAAGACCCCCTTGATCCTTGCTTCTGCATAAGTGTTCCCAAGAAACCCAATGTATTTTCTTTTTGTTCTCGGCCTGACCCCACCAGTAGTTTGCTAAGATAGAGTTTATCTTGTTGCAAACGTGTTTAGGCAACAAGAAGCACTGCATTATGTATGTGGGTATGGCTTGTAATACTGATTTAATAAAAATCTCTTTACCTGCTTTAGATAGTGCCCGGGTCTTCCACTGATCCACCTTGGCTTGGATTTTCGATATCAAGGAGGAATATAATTCTTTCTTGGAATGCCCCAAGGTGGTAGGAAGGCCTAGGTACTTCCCATGAGTAGTTGTCTCCGGCATCCCTAAGATGCTAGAGATAGTTGCTCTGGAAGCCCCCTGGACATTTGGGCTAAAGACAATGCTCGATTTCTGAGGATTTACGGCTTGTCCTGACCAATTCTCATACTGAGAAAGAATCTCCTTGAACTTGTGTGCCTCGTTCTCTGTAGCACGTCCAAGCAACAATGTGTCATCTGCAAACATCATGTGGGTGATTGTTGCTGAGTCTTGTCCCATGTGTAGGCCCTGTAACTCACCATGAGTACCCGCCCTATTCAACAATGCAATGAGCCCCTCTGTACATATGATGAATAGGTACGGGGATAAAGGATCCCCTTGTCTGAGTCCCCGACCTGGTTTGAAATATCCCGCTTGTTCGCCATTAACTAAAATTGAGTAGGAGACGGATTCAACATATTCCATGATCAGATTAATCCATCTATGGCTAAAATTAAGCTTTAACAGCATTTCCTTCAAAAACTGCCATTCTACCCGATCATAAGCTTTCATCATGTCCAACTTAATAGACATATAGCCAACACTTCCCGTCCTTTTCTGGTTTATGAAATGATGAGCTTCATAGGCCAGAAGGACATTGTCTGTGATGAGACGATTTGCTACAAAGGCGCTTTGTGTCTCTGAGATAATGAGAGGAAGAACATTCTTCAATCTAGATGCCAAAGTCTTTGCAATCACCTTAGCCACTGTGTTGCAAAGAGCTATTGGTCTAAATTGAGACATGTGGGCGGGATTGGGGACCTTGGGGATGAGACATATATGAGTGAAATTGAATTTCTTCAGCAGCACTCCATTATTGACAAAATTGAGCACCATGTCACCTAAATCTGTCCCAACTATATCCCAATAATATTGAAAAAACTTGCCAGACATTCCATCGGGTCCTGGGGCTTTATCCCCTTTGATAGAGAACAGGTTATGCTTGATCTCGTCTATCGTGAAGGCTCTGTCCATAACCCGTACTTGGTTGAGGGTCAATTTATGAAATACCAGTTGATCCACACCAGGTGGGGTAACATTATTTTGTGCCGTAAACAGCTGAGAGTAGAAATTAACGGCTAAATTCTCAATACCCTCCTGTTCCTTGATTGTGTTACCCTGATCATCCTGAAGGGACGTGATCATGTTGGACTTATTCCTTTGAACAGAAATTGCATGGAATAATCTAGTATTCCTGTCTCCTTTGACTCGCCATTCTAGTCTTGATCTTTGATGCCAATATCGATCATTTGCTTGCCGTAGCTGATCGATCTCTCTACTTAAGATCGTTGCTTGGTGTTTTGTTTGGATTGTGATGGTGCCCTGCTTTAGATGATCTAGACGTTTTTGTTTCTCGATCACCTTTTGTTGAACATTTCCCAAAGTAGTCCTCTTCCATTGCATAAGACCCAATCTACTCTGTTGGATATTCCTGAATAGCCTCTGTCCCGGATCCTCAGTTGGTCTTTGGGTCCAAGCCTCCTTCACCACATTCTTGGTGTCACCATAATCGCACCATCCGGGTTCAAAACGAAACCGAGGTTTCTTTTTGCGATAACCCGCAGTTTGTGTACCTATCTGGGCCAACAGAGGTAGGTGATCTGAGGAGTTACTTGATAGATGTTTAACCTTTGCATGTGGGAATAGCATTGACCATTCTTTGCTAGCTAGTCCTCTATCGAGTCTGGCTCTGGTAGAGTGTGGGTCAATAAAGTTATTTGACCATGTATAGGGAAATCCCTCAAATCCTAAATCAAACAATCCACAATCCTGGACCACTTGGCTAAAATTTCTCATTTGCCAACGTGGTCTGGTTCTCTTGGTGGAGACATGCTCGTAAGAAAATAAGACTTCATTAAAATCACCCATACAAAGAGTAGGAAGGTTACATTTGAAGGATAAAAATTTTAAAAGGGACCATGACATTCTACGATTTCTAACTTCATGGTGTCCATAGAAACCTATAAACCTCCACGGGATCATATTAGCCTCGTCAATCCTAGCCTCGATGTGATGCGAAGAAAAAGACATGATCGTGACTTCCACATCTCTATCCCAAAGTAAAGCCAAACCTCCTCGTCGGGCCTCTGCGTCGACAATCATAGCTTGTGACTTTCGAAGTTTAAGTTTAATCGTACTCCACTCTGACTCCCATAATTTTGTTTCAATCAGAAAGATGAGCTTCGGTTGTTGAGCTTTCACTACAGCTCTCAGTGATCTAATTGCTCGGGGGTGCCCCAGTCCCCGGCAGTTCCAAGATAGGATACTCATTTGGGCCGGCTGGACTGCCCAGCAGTCCCAGCCGTGTTTGGCTTCGCCCCTGATATCTCAGATCCTGAATCAGGAAGATAAGATCTCTTATTAGGTGATGCCGTCATGTTGGTCACGTAAGGGTGGTGCCTTTTCCTCGTTGGAGTGTACTGTGAAGGTGCCTTTGCCTTCCCCTTAGCCTTCCTCATCGCCTCTGCTTGACTCTGTATCGTCCTGTCTTCCGTATAGTTAAAGAACGTCTTGGCTGTTTCCACTTCTTTAGCATTAGTGGTGAGACCCTCCCAACTCAACGGGTCTTGGGGAATTCCTAAGGGGTTTGGGGTTTGCATCCCCTCCCCAGGACTTTTAGTCACTGCTGTATGATCCTCTAAAGCAGGGGTAGTGTTTTCATAAGACTGATTAGGTGAGACATTTATAGCGGGGGGGAGGGGGGGTAGACATTCAACCTCCTCGTAACTGTTTTCACCAATAATTGGACTATAACGAATAGCCTTAATGTTGGTCCTTGCCTTTGACTGAACCTGGTCAAATTCTAGCTCCTTGAATGCAGAATCCGTTACTTCCCCAAAATAAGCAGCCGTAACTGCATCCTCATCAATGCCCTTAATGGCATTTACACCAGCCTGTTGACCTTGTTGATCCAGCTTCATCGGATTAGCAATGGGGGCAAAACCCGGTGGATATAGTGGTGATGATGGTCGTTGCACCATAGTGCGATTTGGGAGGGGAGCTTGGCTCTCACGGTCCTCAAATAGACTGAAAATTAGCCTCGATCTTTCACTTGGAGCTCTGCTCTGCATTTTATATTCATGGTTCTTGGTCGGGTCATCTCCTTCCTGGAGTGTCGGGCATTGTCGAACGGAATGTCCCATAAGCCCACATCGGAGGCAAAAAGTAGGTAGCCTTTCATAAGCAACAAAGCCATATGTATCTTGTCCATTTAAATCCACTTTAATGAAACGTCTGATTCTCTTGAAGACGGAGACCAAAGTTCGGATACGGAAGAATTTCTGTCCTTCCATGTTCTTTCTCATCTCCACCGCCTCACATCCGTCAAATTTAGTTGCCAGTTTATAGGCCACTTCTCTAGTGTAGCATTTTTCGTTCAAGCCTTTGATGTGAACCCAAAAAGGGCACTCCTCAAACATCATATTCATTGGATCTGCCCCTTCATTCCAATTTTTGATAATCAATAATTGGTTATCAAAGCACCATGGACTGCCCTTTATCACACGTTCCTTGTCCTTAGAAGTAGGGAAGAAAATGTGCAAGACCGTGCCAAAGACCTTAGATATTTGAACTTCTTTGCAATTCCATGCCTTTGACATGGCCGTATACACTAAGTTTACATTGATAGGTTCATTCTTGGAAGTGTGGATTTTAGCATAGAAGCTAAGTTCACATTCTTTTTGACCCTCAACCAGATCTGCTGCAACCAACTTCAGAGGCGATTCCTCGTCTTCCGTAAGTTTACACGAATGGAGATGTTTGATTAGTTCCGAGTCCATGACTAGAAGGAAGAGGACAAAAGACGAAATAGATAGGCTGTTATTATTTGTATCACAAAGTTGAGATTCGCTGGTGGTGTGGATATAGGGTGCGGTTGCAGTGTTTATATAGGGCTTCGAATGTTGAGCACCGCCCTGACGCTCCAAGATTGTTGCACTCACATTAACACGACAATAATCGGTCATAGAGCTTTTAATCTCTAGCAGCAAAATTTCCGGTTTAGATCTATGACCAGGCATAGATCGTATTAACACCAACATCGGAAAAAACGGGGGGAGTAAATGACAGAGAGGATGGCGGGGCCAAGTCTCTTGACCACCAGTCGGTATTGATGAAAAACTCATCAGATTAGGAAAGGAAATGACCATTGTGATTAAAAATCCCAAAGGAAACGCCTTAGGAGAGGATTTCTAGAGAGGATTTCTAGAGAGGATTTCGAAGAGACTTTTTTTTTTTTTGATAATTAGCGATGAATTGTGACTACAAAGATATTACAAACATGAATACAGAAATTGCTAACTAATAAAAAAAAAAAAAAAAAAAAAAAAAAAAAAAAAAAAAAAACAAGGTCAAACTTGGATGAACAAAATTATTAGTTTCTTGGGTCAATTTTTTATTATAACAAAATTATAAATTATAAATAGCCCCACCACAATTATCTTCTTCCTCACACCTAACCCCACTCTCATACCAACCCGTACCCACCACCCTTCTCCCACCAAAACAACCGACCAACCACCCAAATGCATAAATCACCTCTTAAAACATACCGCCTAAACCAACCCAAAACCCAAAACACATATCACCGGAGAAAGCTCAACCACCAATTATCTGCCCATAAGAGCATTAAAACCGAAGCAAAAAAATAGCTTTTCACATAACAATGTTTCAGCCGACAATCTTAACGTGAAGCATAGATGAGCTTCCACAATCTCGAACGAATGACAAGCCACTTAACTAACCTCACCTTTCACCATAATGTTAAATGATTAAAAACATGACATAATTCCCAAAATCTTGAATTACATGATTATCACATATATGTATAATAAAATATAATTGATATACCTTATAGCCTTTAGACGTAATTGACATGAGTCGGTTTGGACCGAATGTGATGCTGATTCCAAAAATTTTACTTAACGTATGGAGAAGAGTTTCTTACTCTTGACCTATAAACTATTCTTTATGTGTTATTGCTTTAGTTTTGGAGTGACTTCTTTTGATGGAGAAAGGAGTCTATTTATAGGCAGAGAAAGGACCTTCTTCATCTCAAAATAATTGTTATATCAACCATCCATCAAGGCTAATGATTATGTAACAGTTGTAACGGTTGTAACGTTCGTAACGGATTTGCAACATAAACATCCTATTAATGACCAACATAATGAGGATATTATTAATATAATAATACTTAAATAATAATATTCTTACAGTCTCCCACTTGGTCTTTCAGAGGATTGTTTATTATTTCCGTAAGAACATAAGGCGCGCATGATATGCAAATCACTCGTTTATTTCGTTACCATAAGTGTCTTGACTAATTAAGTTACAAATGAGAGTCATGGCGTGCACAAATTATTTTGCAACTTGCTTACTTCCATGTACTACAACATCGATAACTTTCATAGCTAGACCGTAAGTGAGAATAACATAATGGTCACCTGATGTCTTCAAGTGAAGACAGTGTCTGTTATCATTATTCTAAACATAAGGTATACATATTAGAAAACAGACATTAAAGATGTTAAAATGTATTAAGAGCTCAATAATTGTTATCTATGCTTACAATAACAATTTTATGTAGTTTAACATCTTGCTTAAGTAATAAGGAATCAAGGTTCATGTGTTTTGAACCTTTCGTTATCCTATCATTCTTATTGGTTTGTGAATAAGAAACCAAGTCTTTAACCAGTGGCGGGAAAGTTAGATGTTTATATATGTATAATGTAAAATTATAAATGTATAAAGAAAAATTAATGTAAAATTAGAATTTAAAATTATATTTGAACATAGATCCGTCACTGTCTTTAACCCTTTAGATTTTATTAGATAAAATAATAATCATCAGGAATAACATACATTTTCTTGTAATTTTCAATGTCATTATGAAAATAAATATACTTTAATAACATTCTGAATGGTGATAGTGTCATGATAGTGTAGTGATAATTTATGGATTATCCTTATTATGAATGTGTTCATCAATAGGATTATCCTCATTATCTAGTACTCCCACTGATTTTACCATTCATATATAATCTAGCATTGCCGATGAATTCGTTAGGGTAACCAATCATGTGACCACTAACTACATTAATATCCGACAAATCTAGCTTAAAATAACACGTATAATAATTTGAACAACATAATTTCAGGCGCTCATGTGGGTAGTCACCTAAAATTATATGATGATGTTGTTTGATATTACTATATTTAAAATTATAGCTAACATAATAATTGAATAAATTTCTTAATTATTGTTCAAATAGGTGAATTAATATGTCTGTGGACAAAATTAATCAACATATTTGAGCAATATGAATTATTCACATGATGTTATGTCAATATTTAATATAATTAACCCATCAGAGTGAGGTTAAATCATAAGCATGCACCTCCATAAAAATATTTTTATGTATGTTCTAAATAATAATAACTACTAAATTGCATGTTATCATAATATATTGACAGATAACTAATATTTTCATTAGTTGATATAACTATTAGTTGAGATAAAATATTAATTTACTCATTAGCTTGGTCACTGTGGTGACTAACAAACACCTAAAAGTAAATCAATGTTGTAACCATCATATCTCAAAATTTTGCACAACATAATAATATGAGATAAAATATCTATTTAAACATTTAACTAGGTCACTGTGGTGACTAACTAGTTTTCTTAATAATGGAATAAAATATTTATCTCAAAATTTTGTGAAAATAAATGTAATGTAATATTCACATATTTCCATAATATAAGATGTCATAAAATAATGGGTTATTATATTAATTGGATAAATTTCTTAATTGTGTACAAATGGATGAATATAATTTGTCTGTGGACTAAATTAATCCAAACAATTGACCAACATAAATTGTTCATATAATATAAAAACGTAATTCATTTTAATATAACAATGAAAATGTATATAGGCATAATATGTGAATAAATTTCGTAATGGTGTTCAAATGAATGAATATTATTTGTCTGTGGACGAAATTAATCCAAGCATTTGACGAAGTTATTCACATAAATTTTTCATAGAGGCTAGAGACTGTGCAATACATAAGTGCGGAAAACATAATGCCCCAAAACCTCATGTTAAGAGTAAATTAATGTGATGCAACTCAAGTAATGATTATCAAAGTACGATAATCGAAAGCATCAATATACAAAAAATGAATAACATTAATTGTGAATAATAATAATCACAACAACATGAATCCAATATATGGAGAATTTAACTTTATATCTCTTATTTAAGTCAAAATTACTTTAACATGTTAGCACATTTCTCTTACATCATATATCAAATTCATGACATTTATTCATAAAAGAAATATTATGAAACAATAGCTATGTGCATAATATAAAATATTATACATGAAAGGTTTATCTTAATTCATAAGAGCTTAAAATCTTCATAAATGGGCAAAATGTCACTTAATGTCCCATGGTCAGAATAAATAAATATTATTTAAGTCACATAAGAATGATTTGATTTATACATAAAGTACAATATGTGAAAAACATTATCATAATGGCAACATAAATAACATACACTCATCCTTACAGTATAAATCAACATAAATGTGGAAAAATAAATATAATATGAACTTTAATAATAGGCTATAATAACGTCAATAATATTTATACCTTAATCATTATGGTATTAACTATAACTTATTACATTCCCTTAATTGTAATAATAACATAGTCAATAATATTCATATTCTCACTAATGACTTTTAATGAAGGGTTCCGTAAACGCCTATTCCCAACAGAGAAATTGAGCAAAGATGTTAATGTGGGAGAGCGATGATGAGCTTCACCATCAAGTGGCAGATGATGAATTAGTACCTCATCACTCACAAAACATACATACCTCTCTTCTTTAACCAACAACTTAACATCTAAATCACTTAAGCTCAATAAACTTAACAAGTTACGAGGCATGATAATTGTTATATAATTATCACTCCATCACGTAGAAATGTCTCTAAATAAACATAACGAGACATCTCATACAGGTCTATAAATATAATAAGAGGTGATAATTGTCGTATAAGCATCAAAACGTAATGAACTAGTTAAGCATTTCTCATAATATTACAGAAGATCAAATTCATGATCGACTCACCTTGAGCAGATGAAATTTATTTTCAAAACTTTTGTGAAGCATTTCTAATAGTATATCAAAATCAAATACCAAATATGAATGGTATCATACTCCAATCAAAATTGTTCAGGAAAGCACGTTTGTCGATACTATTATAAGATAATCAACAACTTAGCATATTGTGCACGATGATGACAAATATACAATTTACCAAAATTTTTCAGGAAAGATAATCATGGCCAATATATGTATATAGAAAATATCATCACGTCATATTAATCATAATATAATTCATATAGATGACAAAGTATAGTTCATTTCATAATAACTATACATTAGAATTATGCCGAAGTAACAATAACATAAATATATAAATTGTTCATTTTAACATATCATCAGGATAATCATGCATTCGAAATCCTAAATCTGATACCACATGTTAAATGATTAAAAACATGACATAATTCCCAAAATCTTGAATTACATGATTATCACATATATGTATAATAAAATATAATTGATATACCTTATAGCCTTTAGACGTAATTGACATGAGTCGGTTTGGACCGAATGTGATGCTGATTCCAAAAATTTTACTTAACGTATGGAGAAGAGTTTCTTACTCTTGACCTATAAACTATTCTTTATGTGTTATTGCTTTAGTTTTGGAGTGACTTCTTTTGATGGAGAAAGGAGTCTATTTATAGGCAGAGAAAGGACCTTCTTCATCTCAAAATAATTGTTATATCAACCATCCATCAAGGCTAATGATTATGTAACAGTTGTAACGGTTGTAACGTTCTTAACGGATTTGCAACATAAACATCCTATTAATGACCAACATAATGAGGATATTATTAATATAATAATACTTAAATAATAATATTCTTACACATAACACCACAAATCTGAGAGTGGAACAACATCCATCAAATCAGCCAAAGCTCCCAATCGACTTGCACAAGAATAGACTTTGGTTGTTAAAAAGATATTGAAACTTCATAAGGTTGCAAAATTCGTAAGACCATATCCCCAAATCTTTCAGAAACTAAAACCCATTTTAAATCCCTCATTTCTCAACATAAAAACACCCCTTTTGACACCAAATTTTTTAACTTAGTTTTGCAATTATGTTCATGTGTTTCTACTCTCCAAGATTTGATTTTTTTGCTCAATTATATGGTCAAAAGCTACCCTGAGTTTTTGCCTGATAGGCATACGTACCTTATTCTAATTTTGTAAGCTTGTAAGAGTTTTGATGATGATTCATTGACTTCTGTTCATAATGCCTTGAATTTGATCGCGGACGAATAGGTTTTGGCCTAAAAAGGTGACCATTGATGTTGTTGTTAGAGCACTTTAATCCTCGGGGGGTGGGGGTGACAATTTGGGGTTGTGATTTTATTTTTTATGGTGGTGGGAGGAGGGTGGGGGTTGGGGTTTGATGAAGAAGATCACATTTGTTATTAAAATTAAAAGTAGATACACATGTTTAGTTATTTTTTAAAAAGTGCCCAAATAATAATAAAGGTGCCCCAAAAAACTTATAATTTTATTATTCTAAGTTTGCCCTTGGTTTTACATTAGTTCAGAGTATAATATTTCGATTTAGGGAGAAAAATGAAAAAAAGGCATAAGGAACAAATTGAGGCATAGGAAAATTATATGTGCAATTTGAAATTTCGGCATGAGTTGAGGGGACAACTAAAAAAATAAGTCATCAATATTACTACCAATTGGTGATATAAAAGTCATTCTTTCTCGATTGGTGATATTGGACTAAAATATGATGTGAAAACCAAACATGGTGAAAAGTTTCCCATTTTTTTATCCTTTTTGCAATACACTATTACACTCTACCGTCCAAAGTCCAAACAATTGAAAGTTTCAATATTGTTCATTTTTCTACTAACAAAACATGTGCATTGGAATACCATTGTTGTTTATGTTTTTCTAAACTTAGCTTAAGATTAATGTTGACCCACAATAACCCAACAAGTATGCCTTCACATTCTTATTATTGCTAATCCCTAAACCTTCTCCCACTATCTTCACCTCTCCCCCACTCCCACATTCACACACCCATTACGCCATTTGTATCTTCTATTCCACCTACGTACCTCTTTCATTAAACCTTGACACCATATTCACGAATGGACCTATTTTAATTTAGTCCCGTTCAGTCAAGCAAACACTTTTTACAAAAATAAAATTACTAATATAATATTTGTATTTAAATTATACTGTCTCTGTTCTTTTTTATTTGTTATCTTAGCAATTTGTAGATAAATTAAGGAAAGCAAAAAATAGTTAAAGAGTACATTAAAAATGTAAAATGACAATCAATTGAAACTATATAATTGGTTGCTTGATAAATTTATAAAAAAATAATCAAAAAGTACATTGAAAATATAAATTTATAATTAGTTATGTTAGAAAGACAAATTTTTCGAAACAAAAAATTAAGACTAGGATGACAAATAACAAAGAGCGGAGATAGTAATAGACTTGAGTGTTTCAGACATAGATCTCAAAATATATGACATTTTGAACACCCACTTCATAATACTTTAGATTCGTCATAGACCATATTAGATTGATATTTTCGCCTCCTCCACCCCCACGCTCACCCAAGCAACACTATACATACACCAAAATAGTGTTTTATTAAGGTGTGAAATTACTATTTTGCCTCAAATTTAACTTCCTCACTTACTACTCTTCCAAATAATACAACCAAAATGATAATTTCACTTATAAAACCACCGTTTTGGTGTGTGTATAACACATATAAGCCCCCACCCCATTATCACGATCACCTCCCCCTCTCTTCATATGCATTGATTTCACCTCTTTCATTAAACCATAACACCAAAAAAGTGATATATTCCCATATCATCCTCATCTCTTTTTTCTTCTTTCTTCAATTCAACAATCTACAAAACTACATTAAATGGGAAAAGCCTCAAAATGGTTTAGAGGCCTTTTCCACCTCAACAAAAAGCCCCCCACAACAAACCCACCCTCCCTCTCCTCCTCAAGTTCCCAATCCCACAAACCACCCAAGAAAAAGTGGACCTTCATCAAACCCAACACACCCATTCACCAAAACCCTCGAGGGATCGATACCGATACTGGTATCGATCCCAGCAAACAAGTCACGGCAGCCGTTGCGGCTGCCGAGGTGGCTGTTGCCGCTGCCCAGGCAGCGGCAGATGTGGTGAGGTTCACAAGCAGTGGGAGAAGTATTAATACGAACACAACTATAATGTGTAGTAATGAGATGTTTGAGTGGAAAAATGAGGTGAGCGCCACGTGGCATGCCAATGGAGGGGGTGTCAGTTACTGTAGCAGTCAGGACTGGGCTGCCATTAAGATACAATCTCATTTTCGTGCTTACCTGGTGTGTTAATTTCTTCTCTTGCTTAATTTTTTTGTCTAATTTTCAATTTTAATGACTTTCTAACTCTTTATTTTACTGAAATGTACAATAATATTTTTAATATAATGTTTTTCTGGTATTTTCTGCTTGATCTCAATTATAAATATAATAATATTACAAATAATGAATACGGAGTATAATTTTTTTAAATAATAAAACCTTAAAGAGAAATATGAGAAAAGTGAGACAAACCCAAACCTATGTTAAAACGTATTACATGAAAAGTTGGGCTAGATATCATTAAACTTTTAGGTCATCAATTTTTTCTTTTGTAGATTGAGAAAACTTTAAATTTAGCTCAAAATAATAAGAATGAAACCAATTTTGATATTTTGGTTTTACAAAAATGGTCATATAAGTTACTAAAACGTAGGAAGTATAGTATTTTGGTGTAAAAGAAGCTTTTTAGCCGTTCGCTTCTATATTATTGTTTAATTTTTTATGTGGTTTTTGAGCTAGTCATTTTGTGAAAAAATGTGGTCAGGGACAAGTTGAAAAGAATTGATAGTTGAGGGATACATAGAAAATTAAACGATAATATAGGGGGCAAACGATTAAAAAGCCAAGAATTAATAATATTCTACTAGTAATTATTAATATGATAAATTTGATTGTGGAGTATTATATAAGAGCAATAGGACGGAGATAGTATTCTTTTTAGTTTTTCTTTGTTTCCAGTTAATTAATTGTATGCTAATTGGTACGAGTATTTTGTTTTGTGTGTGGGTATGTTTGGTATTTCATTCATTCAAAATTCGAAGTAATAATAAAAAACACTCTTACTTATTACTCCGTATTAATTTAGTTGTTAAATTGCATTTTTAAGTAGATAGTAGATTTTATAAATTAGAAATATGTTCTATTTTACTGGTTTTTAAACCTAAAGATTATAATTACGTTTAGTGAAATGAAAAAATAAATCTCTTTAGAGAGTAGTAGCATGTCTTAGGTTGATTGTAGTTTTCCAATGGGCTAAATTTCGTAAGCCCCCAAACTATTAAACAATTTTTAGACTAATTTGTCCATAAACAACTATTCTAGATTAATTTGTCATTTATCGTAATTTTTCATTAAGGGTAGATGAAGATTTCACAAATATTAAATTTTTGGGTGTATAATTCTAGATAAAGAAAAAATATAGATTACTTAACTTATACTATTAAATATTAAATTTTTTATGTTGTTTACATGTGGACTCGATCGAAAATCAGATAGACTCGGTCAAAGATGATGGAGAAGGTTTATTTTATTTTATTTAAAATGATATGATTGATATTGTTAAAGAAGACTCTATTTTTTCTTTATGTAGAATTGTGCCCAAAAATTAACTAACTTAAAAGTTCAATCCCTCGTTTAAGCGGTTGTCAATAATTTCGAGGACTTCTGAAATGTAGCCTTTTTTAATTAGAAATTTATTGGTAAGAATTTTATATTAACAATTTTATTTAGACTAAAATATTATTAATGTTTAGCACAAAGTTGTTCATAATAATTGATTACTTATGAAATTTAATGCAAGCTTGAATTTATGTTTTCTTTTTTAACACTACCATTTTTTTGATAAATATCATTTTAAGAGCATTATAAAAAGTATAATAATCAATTTTTCATCACCTTTAGTAAAACACATTTTTTATTACATTAGACAATCATTTATTTAAAAATAGACGGGAGTAAAATTTAACAGGCAATAAAGGCAGGTAGAAATACGATAGGCTTGCCGACGATATGTTGGAAAGTTTCGTTAGAAATTTCCAATGATAACGAAGTGATTTAGTGAAGTTAGTGGAGTGATGATGTGGTGAGTCGGTGTTTTAATTTAAATATTATTAACAATAAAAATCAATGAAATATGGTCGGATATTCCTAGATAGCTTACGTACCTTCCGCGTTACTTTTATGTTCTCTTAGACCATCCACAGCAGGAGTTTAAGTAGGGGTGCAAATGGGGTGCAACTTAGGACTATCACATGCAGTAGGGGAGCAAATGTTGGGGTGCAAGTTTGGGGATTAAAATTTGATCGTGGATTATTTGGGGTGCATGGCTGAAATTTGGCCCACAGTGGGGCCCGCCGGATTAAAAGCAGCCAATAGGTGGAGTTGAGGCTGCATTGCTTGTACGGGAGGAGTTTTGGCTCCATTTTATCTTTTTTTACTTTCTTTTATTTTATAAATATATTATTTGTCGAATAATTCATCGAAATAAAAATATATCATTATTTTTCATTTTTCGAGCTCTATAAATAGAGTCTAATTTTGTGTCATTTGGAGAAAAAAAAAAAAAACGAGTTTCTTACACTCTTTCTTCATTCCTTCTTTACCAAGTGATTAATAATATTGTGTGTTGTTTTAATCAAATACTAATTTTTATTGTAATTTAATTATTAATTTTTTATTATAATTAATTAATAATTACAAATAAATTAAATTTTATTTATTGTATTATGAAAATAAATTATTATAAAAATTATATTTTAATAATAATATATGTAAAATAATAAAGATAAGAATGGTGGGGTATAGAATAAAGTGATGTGGAAGGAAGAGAAAGTGAATAAAACTCTGAAAAATCTCCTGCTGTGAAAACAGGGTGCAAGTTGGGGTGTAAGTGGGTTTTAAGCTGACGTGGCACTGAATAAAACTCCTTTTGTTGCACCCCTGCTGTGGATGGTCTTACTTTCTAAATGACGGTGTGTATCATTAATACAATTATTATCAATTTTTAATAGAGTAATATAATCACATTAACGACTTTCACGGATTTCTGTTTTAGAATACTCGAATTTTATAAATCATGGTATGTATTTCATCTGATCCTGATTGTTGGATGACCGCTTTGGGTCGTGGTTTGTGTTTAGTAATATATTATCGTTAATTATCAAAAGAAAAATTAATTATTTATTAGATATTTGGACACAATTCAGCATGGGTAAATTAAAATATTTTATTAATAAAGAAACAAAATATTTTATGTAATATTATTTAACTTATCGGAACATTTTATGTAGCATATAATTTTTTCAAAGTCATTTTTAGAAAATTAAAGGAAAATATATTTGATAATATTTTTGAACAATTATTGGACAAAGTATTTATTAAAAATAAATAAATGATATGAAATACTAATTATGTCTTCCGTATATATCAAGAACATAAAACTTTAAAGTGGCTTTGAAATAACTTTTAATTCCTCCATTCCTTGTTACTATATCATGAGCATCAATTTTTTTTTTGTTACTTTCCCTTTTCTTGTATTAAAAAAATTGTTAATTTTCCCTTTGGCCCTTTCTTGTATTAGTGAGAGTTATCATTAAGAAATACTCCCACCAATCCAAAAAATGTTTTTCTAAACATTTCGCACAAATTAAGAAATAATCATTACATTCACACTTTCCATATATACTCCTATAAATTAATCATTAATAATTCAATTATCACTTAACTATATGATGCAATTATTACTTTTTTGAGTTACTCTATGCAAACAGGATATTAAAGAAAAAAAATGATACTCCCTCCATCCCTAAAAGATTGTCACATTTTGACTTTTGTTAGTCAAACATTATAAAATTTGATCATGAATTCCCATTAAACGGTAAAAAATAATATAGTCTTGTAGGACCTTGTTACATTCGTCTCAATATATATTTTTAAAATATTAACCTTTTATAATTTTTTTGCATGTAGAATAATAGATATTTATGTTTTAAATCGTGTTTTATTGACCACCAAAAGTCAAAATATAACAATCTTTTAGAGACGAAGAGAATATATTATATATTGGTTTATATAAAAAGACATTTTGTTTAGATATTATTAAAATGCCTAGAAAGATATTTTTTCCGCATTGGAGGGAGTAAAGTTAAAGTATGACTTAGATTGATTTTCTTATCTGGGTCTATTGGTTTTGGATGTGATCTGTCATTCCCTTGGTATGTTCACGTGGTCACAGTTTTCACACAAGTAGGGTCATGTTCCAAAACTGAAGTGAATATTGTGGTCCATAAAATCTACAAGTGTAGGGGGGAGTGGGTAATATGTAATTTCGAAAGTTGACCAAGACTCAAAGATGTTGGGTGGGGTGGGTGGGTGGGGTGGGGTGGGGGGGTAAGGGAGGGGTGGAAATGTGGAAATGCAGTTTAGGTATAAGTCAAAGTTTGAGGTACATTAAATCAATGTTTTAATGATGATGGTGACTAGTGATGTTACCAGTCTGGTTCAATTGGGATGTTTATTTTTTTGATAATCGAACAGATAGGTTACTGGTTATGACCTATAATTATATTGGATATATTATAAAAAAATATACAATAGAACAAAAATATTATAAAAAGTTTCAAATCAATAATATAACACCTAAAATTAACATCGGATATGTTATCAGATATTTTATTGGATATTTATCGGGTAACTTATTGAATATCGGTCAATTTTTTAATCCATTACTGGGCCATTATCTTACATGGTGGATAAACGTCCAAAAATTTCGAACAGGGTACCGGATGAATCTCGATTTTTCCGGTTCAATAACAACATTAATGGTGACAAACATTAATTTTGAAGAACATTTCAATTAAATTTAAATCAATTTTATTTCTTGTCATTAGTAGTTATTTTTTGAGGTGTTATGACTTATGATTGGTAGTTAATGTACATGATCTTAGAGTACGTACATCAGCTCCCCAAAATGTTAGTCATTATTACTCTTAGTCATCGTACAAATAATTAAAGTCTCAACCTTAGAGCTAAAATCAATATACTCGGGTGAAATTATTATTTTGCCGGCCCCCAAATAAACTTCCTCATTATTATTTTCTAAATAGAGGGAACAAAATAATCATTTCACTTCAAAATTTCATTGTTTTAGTGTGTATAACAGATCAATTGTTTGGGTATTAGAATAGTGATTTGAAGGGGAGCAAATTCTGAAACCCCTCGAAGAATTTATCAATTTTCTTGAAGACAGTTGTTTTGGTTGGAAATAAATATTTCCACGACAAAAATTTTATAACGTCAATGCACATTTCATGCGCTCGATGGTTTTAGTTTAAAAATAAATATGTCCATACATTAAATGAATGGAAATAGTTTTTACCTTCTTACTTGTTGTCTTGCAATTTACTTTAATAATTTATTTCCAATAAAAAGTGACATTATGTGTCCTATTACCAAAACAAGAAAGCCTAGCAGAGGCCTTAAGAAAACATGATGTATTGGATGGTTCAATTCAAGTTAAAAGTACAGCAGGTTAGCTGCTTTTGTCCTTTTGAATGTCAGGACTCAAAAGATTCAGTTTGGAAGACTTTTTAGGTTCTTGAATGAATGGGTTCCATTCTTTTGATAAGCATGCTGTTCTGTTCAACTACTATTCAAATGGTCCCATCTTATCCTCCATTTTGCTATTCAAAAATCCATTTTGTGTGCATCAAGTAGTAGTGTTGGACCTAGTCCTAGTAACCAGCGGGGTAATCCGTTACCTGCTCGAGCATTCGATTCGAGTATTCGACTCGATATACCATTTGATAGTTACAGGGTAGATATGAGCCAAAGATTAAGCTCGTTTGGAATACTCAGATCGCTCAATATTTACCTGGTCCCTTAACAACTACAAAATAAATTAACTAATTTAATATGTGTTAAATATTATCTATAATTAAGTTTTGCAAACTTTATTATCTCTAAGAAACTACGAAATAAATTCATTTTTTGTAAATTTTATTTTCAATATTTCAACTAATTAAGATTTATGTAATTTATTAATATTCCAAATAAAAATAAGATTTCTTTTCATTTTGCCTTAAGAAGTCGGGTAATAAAGGTTAGAGTCCGATAATTACAATACCCAACTCGTTATCATATGGAGTCGAGTAGGGTATTAAAGTTATGTCCGCTACATTACCCGACTCGTTACTACCGAATCGTTATTTTAAGGAGTACAGTGAGGTACTCCGATACCTAGCTCAGCTCCACTCGTTTTCAACACTAGTTGAACCAAGGCAAAGTACCCAGGTTGAACATTTATGAAAAAGGAAAAAGATATATGTATGTGTTATGATAATTTCAATATTTGATATGTGGATCATTGATGCACCGGATATTTATTCGAATTTTTTCAACGGGAGTCTACTGAGGTAGCTTACTAATATTACTGGTAAATCCTCCAGGCAAAGAGAGCATTGCGAGCATTGAAAGCGCTAGTCAAGATTCAGGCACTTGTAAGGGGACACATTGTAAGAAGGCGAACCACGGATAACATTCGAAGAGTGCAGGCGTTACTACGAGTTCAAGCCAGAGCATTAGCGAGGCGTTCCCTGAATTTCGGATCTTCAAAACTCGACAACAAGGACCCTCATACTGTGAGTTGAATTTGATGCTTGCAGGACTTTGGAATTAGTATTTCTTGAATGACTTAATGACCAAACGGAACTTGTACAAACCTTTGTTTTTTTGCAGGGTCCTCCAACACCAGAAAAATATGAACATTTGGTAAAGGCGAAGAGCATGGCGTTTGATGGATCAACAATGCTCAAGGTATCGTCGGGGTGCCTATAAATATAATATTCTCAGTACGTATAAATTTTGAAGTCTAAATGTATGTAAACTGCAGAGGAATGGTTCAAGATCAGATGGTAAGGCGTTAACACATCAAGACAGGACAAATGTGCACGACCAACGTCACATAGTCAAGCATCGCCCGGGAGAAGACGAAAGAATGGACAAGATCCTTCAAGTTGACCCTGGGATTCATAGGACACCTCCTAAACACCGGAACCTCTTCCATTCATCTCATCTAAGCTTGTGTTCGGACCAGTACAGTCAGAGCTTCACCACTTCAAAAGAATCAACAGCTCATCAAACTGCTCTGAGTCCATCTACGTACGACGTTCAATCTCTATACCAATTCAAGCTGACTCGAGACCTTGAAGATGGTAGCTACTTCACGGCTGACAGCAGTCCGCAGTTCTACTCTGCTACTTCGAGGGATGCTAGTAGTCGAAGAGGACTGTTCACACCAACAAAGAGCGGCCATAGTAGCTATTCTGACCACCGGAGTTACATGTCTTTAACTGAATCATCGAGAGCAAAGATGAGGTCACTCAGTGCTCCAAGACAGAGACCTCAGTTTGAGAGATCCAGTTCGGCAAAGAGGTACTCGACTCCAACTCGTCACATCGATTCGAGATTGAATCCCCAAAGGGGTTCAGGTTACCTTGACAGGATTGGGATCCCCACCATGTAAGACTAGCTAATAATTTTAGCAAATTATCAAGATTTCCCAAATCGTGCATAAGGTCAGCTTGACATACAAGACTGTTTTTTTAGTTTTCCTTTTAAGTTTAACTTAGACTGTTAGACATGTCCTACAATTAACTTTGAATGTAATTAGGTAACGTTTTTAACCTAACGAAATGACTATATTTGTATGCCGATTAATGTTTGGTGGGCAGAATAGACAAAAGCGATATATAGTGAGTGCAATGAAAACGGGTCTATTAGCTCATGGGCAATAATGTCTTTTGCGCTTCTAACTATAAGTGTGAGATTACATGTGCTAGCATCTCTACCAAATTGTGACATAAGGACACATGTCAAATTGTTATGCAATATTGATAAAGTGAGTTTTCACATTTTTTTTAACTTCTTAAAACACAGTTTAACACTTTTCAAGTTTTATTAGGCTTTTTTTTCTTTCACCTAGCCACCTGAACTTCTGTTCTCTTGTCAATTTAGCACTTGTATTTTTTTCTTTGGAATTAGACACATGGACCTTAAAATTGGTACCTAGGGGCAAGTTAGTCACATTGAAAAAAATGAAAATATATTATTTTACCGTTAAAGAGATATTCGATCACATGTGTTTCTCTCCATGTCACCGTTTGATTCTATATGTTTCATTGTGTATCACTTGATTACAAAGAAGTGCCTCACTTGGTCATTCATCACGATGGTTGCCAAGTTTGACTTTTGAAGTCAACTTGACAGAGGCAAAATTGTCGAGAAACATTTGTTAGATACTTTTTAAATTTTAATAAGATCTCTTATAAATATTTATATTTAGAACTATTTTTAAAAAGTTAGAACTCATAATTAATATTATAATAAATAACAATAAAAACTAAAAAATAAATTGAAATCAATATTATGCATGAAGATAATAAATTCGGTTGTTTTCTTTTCTTCGACAAAAACAAAATCTAGTATCCTTGTCCAGGAGTCTATAAGTACTTTATCCTCTTACTTAGGAGCTTTTTTTCTTTTCTTTTTTTTCTTTCTTTTTTGTTTTTTTCCTTTTTTTAATTCTTTTTTTTGACAGAGACAGTTTATCCTCATGTCAAGGAGGTGGTAGACCGTTTACCATTTTATCTAGGAGCATAGCATCTTTGTGGTATATGGATAGTAACACTTTAAGTAGCGACCTTTGATGGGTCCTACTCTAAATCCCTTTTGATATGGTATTAATTGCGACCAGACGTCGTCGAGTGCCCTCCTAAACAGTGGATGATGCAGGGGGGTGAATCTAGGGCTCTATCGTGGAGAGTGACACTCGTTTCACATTGTCTACTCATAGATGTACCGGTACAATGGCTTGTCTGGACATTGGTGGATCAAGTCTTGCACTTGGCTTCCCTTAGCAGGCTCTCTCCTAGGTTTTCCCAGATTGTTTGTTCATAAATGAAGCGTTGAGTTGCGAACTCCATCACTTCCTCAAGGGTTTTTTTTCATATTTTGGAGTTGCGTATTTAAAGTTAAAATTTCTTGCTCCAGAGATCTCGTCTATTGCCTCCTCAACCTCTGGTAGGTATGCCAGGAACTTATCTTTCAAGACTTGAAATTTGATGCCAGTATCCTCCCGATTAAACGAGAGTGTTAACTCATCATGATCAAGTTCAGTTCCATAGCCTTCCCCCAATTCCTTTTGCTCACAAGATATATAGGTTGTGGTTTCCACATAATTCACATCCACCTTCTCTTCTTCAACGGATATAATTCCTTGACGTGCGAGCTCTATCACCTTTTCGTTGAAGATAAAATATTTCTTTATTAGATGTCTAACTAGGCGATGATACTTACAGTAGTTGGAATCATTGGTCTTTCCAGCTTCTTCTGGATGCTTCATCTCAGGGAAGAAAATGAGATTTTCCTTAATCATATCATCGAACATTCCGGAAACATCAGAACCTAGGAAACATAACAATTTTATTACATCTCCTTCAATGATGTCTTTCTCCTGTCTTCGTCTTCTGATTTAGTATAAAATTTTGTGGACGCGGATGAGATCACCATTGAGTTTTCGTTTTCTCCCCTTGAAGATATCTTCCCGTATTTCTTAACTTCATTTTTATCCTTGAGTCGTCTTAATATTGTAAGGAGAAAACCGGTGCCTTGTTAGCTACAATGCTGAGCTCCATGTCATGCGCTCTGGTGGTTAACTCTTCAAAAGTTCTGGGTTTGATCCCTTGAAGAATATACTGCAGATCCCAATGCATGCCTTGGATGCACATATCGATAGCCGATGCTTCCCATATACGGTCTAAGAAAGGTAGAGATAGTCCCACCGGGTGTGCCAAAATTTGTAAACGTAAAATTTTCACAAAGTCTAAGAAAATAAATCAAAGACTAGAAAAAGGTGCCGTTGCAAATGATCTTTATATTGATGATAGAATTGAATGCGATGTGAGTTACACTCTCTAATACTCTTTTGATTCTCCTACATACAACTTGAAGTGCAAGGGCTTTAACAGCTTGTTCTTGAACTTGATCTTGATTGTTGAATACTTGAAGATTCAAATAAGTCAAGGGCCTTTGCAGCTTGATCTTGAACTTGATTGTCGAATGCTTGAAGATTTGAAGATTCGAATAAGTCAAGGGCCTTCGGAGCTTGTTCTTGAACTGGATTGCCGAATGCTTGAATAAGTCAAGGGCCTTCGCAGCTTGTTCTTGAACTTGATTTCGAATGCTTGAATAAGTCAAGGGCCTTCGAAGCTTGATCCTGGACTTGATTGTAGAATGCTTGAAGATTTGAAGATTCAAATAAGTTAAGGGCCTTCGCAGATTGTTCTTGAACTTGATGTCGAATGCTTGAAAATTTGAATGTTGTTGAACGAGTTCTTGAATTTGTAGAGAATTCTTCTTGTTTGAAGAATTCCCTCTGGATCACCCTATTGAGCTTTCTGTTTATGATTTCCTTCTCCCCTCAAATGATGAGAGTGCCTTCTTATATGTGCATTTGCGTAGGTCAAAAGGCTTTAGCTCATTTCCAGACCCATTGACATGAAAACCTAATGCATTTATCTTATTCATTTATTGAAAGATAAATTTAGTTTTCATCCAACATAATTTATATCTCATTTATTTTAATCACAATATAGTTTGATAATAATGTCATAATGGAGACATTTATTTGATTTGGATAAATAATTAATAAATCGCATGATGTATTTAATTGAGATTTAATTAATTAATTTATATATCATTTTCTCTGTGACAATTATAATTTGGTAATAATGTCACATTGAAAATATTTACATGACTTGAATAATTAATAAATCTCGTAACTAAGATTTAATTTATTAATTTCAATTATCATTATTTTATTGGCAATAAAATTTTAGTGCCAACACTATCGTTGGACAAAAAAAAGAAAAACCTCAATATTACCGCAACACCCTACCCCCCATGCATAAATGCCGTGCCACTCCTAAAAAAATGTTTCATCTGGAGAAGTCTCCAGTTTGATTTTTTTTATAGATAAACCATTTCATATTTTAGAAATCAATATGGCTTGTGAGGCCATTACAGATAAAATCCAAAATACTACAATTGTTGAAAAAGAGAAATAGAATTGAAGTTATTAATAACAACATCCAACAAATTGCTAAAGCATCCTCCATTAATTGGATTCCACAAAATATTGCAACATCTTCGCTCTTCTATTTTCATCAAAAGTCTTAGTCTGGTCTTTCTAGTTTCAATAAGCATTTTGGAATTTCAATTACTGAACTTCTATTACTCCCTCCATTCCTAAATATAAGAACCATTTACTTTTTCACACACTTTAAGAAAATTCAAATTCCTCTCACATTTTAAATTTTCCCTCCAACACTTTGTTTCACAAATGAGACTTAATTAAGGAATTTCCTAAAAAGGAAAATGGCCCTTACATTAAGGGATGGAGGTAGTAGTATTAGACATGAAGCCCCACCAAGTATTTATCGTTTGTATACATTACATGTAACGTCACATCACCACATCACCTAACATTGGTCTCCTAAATCAAATAATAAGACATACACATTACATTGAAAAGTTTCTGAAAAAAACATAATTATTTCGATTATAAACCTATTTGCACTCGTTTTGACCCAAGTGTTATATTAGTGTGGAGATGACATTAGACGAAATGTATATGCTAGTATAGTTGGTAGTGTTTCGTTATGCAACTGATTGTACTAGATCAGATATTACATATGCGGGGGGTTTTATTTATGTAGATTTACCTATAGTCTTAGCATTAAACACTAGATGGGAATTGAGAGGGATATTGCGATGCTTATTGGCGAGTATTTTTTATTATAACCTTAGGAAGACCTAACTTCAAATAATCTTAGCATTACTAGTCGTTAATGCAAATGCATATGCATAAGCTAGTATAGTTAGGTTTTACACACATGATCTGATGCACCAATTATGACCATATGTACGTAATACAGAGTATAACTTAATGAGTGATAAAAGTATACAAAAAGATCACCACTAGACTCTAAACGCTGGTAAATATTAATTGTATAACAATATACTCCATTTAATTATTTCACTATATAATTGACTTATTCTAGTTTGCAACAAATGGCTACAAGTGATCCTTCCTACATTTAGCATTTGACTGCAATATTACATGATTAATACATAAGCAGTGTGAATCTGGCATAAAATCAGACCCTCCTTTCATCAGGTATAATACTAAAATACAAACATCCCAGGTTGAAGTATCACAAGGGAAAAGTGTCAATCATATACCAAAATAAAAATAAACTCCATTTATCAATTAATTGTTTGCACTGGTTGTTGATATGAAAAAACCATAATGAATTACACGTTGGTTATTACATAACAATTGTGTATCATATAACCAGACACCATCTTTATCAGGTATAAAAATAACAAACAAATATCCCATATTGAAGCATCTCGAAGGAGAAACTCAAAATCACACCAGATCTGCTTCACCAGTCTTGACCCTCTCGTATTCATCCATTTGACGCATCAACTTTTTCTTCCACTTCAAATCACACCAGATCTGCTTCACCAATCTTGACCCTCTCGTATTCATCCATTTGACGCCTCAACTTTTTCTTCCACTTCAAATGCATCACAACTAGACATAAATATGACCTTACTACCAGAATCCTCAATCTTAAGCTGATTGTACTTCAATGTTTCATAATACTCTTCATTTACACCTAAACAAAATAAAGACAAATAATTAAACATTATTAATTTGGAGTTCAATAATACAGAAAAATAAAAGAATGAAAGATTTCATCGGCCACCTGGTAGAAGGCTGATGAACACTCGACGCGTGAGGGAACAGCACCACAAGAACGGTGTAAGATTACATCAGCCACCTGGTATACAAATGTTTTAATACTAGAATTTTCTGGTATTTGAATAAGTCAATTTTATACTAGGTAAAAGGGACTATTGGGGATAAAAGTTCAGTCTTTCGTCTATACAATCACATGCTAATGTATTATAAGAATAAATTGCTGAAATGATCATCGAAAGTGGGTTCAGGTTGCCTTTTGGTCCTCGAAAATACAAAAATTGCAACTTAATTTACGATATTGGCCAATGTTTGCAGATTGGTCCAAAATTTAGTTAAGGTGTTAATTTTTAATGCCCAATGGCGATTGTAGTTCACTCCTAAGCTAATTTTATTATTACCGTTATAACTTATTAACAACACATGTAACTCACGAGGCGCGTGGGCCGTTAAACATTTAACAACGCCGTTAAATTTTGGACCGATCTGCAACCGTTGGCCAATATTGTGGACTGATTTGCAGCTTTTGTACTTTCGGGGACCAAAAGGCAACCTGTACCGACTTTCGAGGACTATTTGAGCAATTTGCTATGTGTTATAATTTATACCAGCTACATATAATTCTCTAGTATAAGCATCATTCATATCATATCAGGTATACATATCACTTTGGTTTATAAAAACAATGGAAATTAAAATTCATCCAAAATTCTAGCATGCACGACCACTACTAAAATTCTCATAGTGTGGTTTAAGAACACTAATATTGGCAACTGGAAACAACCAAACCTTAAAGTTCTACAATCCAATCTTCAGTTTCAACAGAGTTCAATTCAATTTATAATTTTTGCGACAATTCAACCCATTTGCATACATGCATTCTTGATTTGAACAATGTCTCAAAATAAATATAGCAACATAAGTTTAAACAATCGATAACCACCAAATATATACCAAACAAATTTATATGTAACCAACAACACGTTATCACATAAATTTATACCGAACAAATTTCAACATAAACAAATTTATGCAGAACAAATTTCAATTTATACATAACAATTTATAGAAAATACAAACAAGATTTATCAAATTTCAGTAAAAGTACCTTCAAAATTTGATGATGTTGTTTTAACACCCCGCCCCGAAAATCGGGTCGGAACATTATTTGATTTGATGGACTTGCCTCACAAAACACCACGGGTCTTTTCAGCATGTTTTGTCATCACTCACGTGCTCCCGGGACACTTCCCAGTGGCTCACCCATCCCAGAATTACCCAGGTCAAGCACGCTTAACTTTGGAGTTCTTATGAGTTGGTTTACCGAAAAGAAGATATATCTTGATTGTGTGAGTAGTACCAATCAAATCATATCAAACATATCACATCACCCACTTTGGGCCGGATATTACAATCTCCCTTACTTAAATACTCAACGTCCTCGTTGAGCCACATCCACATCCATATCCAAGACAATGGGCTGGCCTCACAAACTACCACGCATAGGCGGACCCAGCAATCAAAATCTGGTGGTGCAAAACTTTTTTCAACAAAAAAGTTGCACGAAAAAATCGAAAGTGATGTCACTATTTTCCTTTTATGTTCTTGTTAAATAAAAGCCAAAATTACTCGATTTTAAACCTACCTAATGAGCTTATCCACTACTTTACAAGACAGTAGAAATGGATGCATATTTATGAAACTGTAAGTTCAAGTTTTAGATTATTCAAGTACTATAATACTCTCTCCTTCCCATTTTCTTATTCTCATTTCTATTTTTGAAGTGAAAATTTGATGTTTTTTTACCATGAATTTTCATTAGCTTACTAAAAATAATACAGTCATGTTGGATCTTGTTAGATTCGTTTTAGTGTATCTTTTTGAAATATCAAGTTTTAATCATTTTTATGTGTCGATCGAGAAATATTTACGTATTAAATCGTGGGTAAGTGTCCGTGAAAAATCAAACGGAAACTAGAAAATGGAAGGAGGAAGTCCTTAATTATAATGATAACTACAAAATATAAAAATAATTAGAAAAGATAATTAACAATTAAGAATTAGAAAATGATATCCGATCCTTTTTAAAGTTCGATCCAAAGAACAACTCGATTACAAATCATTTAGTCCAAGTATGTTTTCTTATTTCAAATTAGGAGGAGAAAAAATTTAAAAATAAAACTAAGAAGGGAGGGACTTGAAAAAAAGAATAAAATATATCACTCTTTAGCAAAGTTTGAAATATAAAAAAGAGGGAGGGAGGGGTAAACTAAAATTGGCAATATAAATTTGTGTGAGAGGAAGAAACTAAAAGGAAACTTTCACCACTAGGGAGATTCGAAATAGGGCCAACAGAAATGTATCAAACCAGCACTGCCAGTTGTGCTGGAGCTTTAGTTTATTCATTATACACCACCAATTATATTTATCATCATCCCATAAACTATTTTTTTTTCGAAAACAAATTTTGGTGGTGCAATGTGCATGGGTCCGCCTATGCCACTACGGGTCTTTCTAGCATGCTTTGTCCTTAGTCACGTGCTTATCGGGACATTTCACAGTGATTCACCCATCCTATAATTACCCCAGGTCAAGCACGCTTAACTTTGGAGTTCTTATGAGTTGGACTAACAAAAAGAAGATGCATCTTGATGGTATGAGTAGTATCAATCAAATCATATCAAACATATCACATCACCCACTTTGGGCCGGATATTACAGTTGTTGCCATTCTTGTAAAACGATCTTGCCATTCAAGTAAAAATACATTCAGATGATGATGCCATTCTAATAGTAACGATTTTTCATGAGATTCTTAAACTTTTTCAGAAATTATTTTTGATTTTATGAAAAATAATTGTAGTGTAATAAACCGGAAATCGGACCGGAGATAATCCATCCAATAAGAAATTGGATCCGATTCGATTCCAAATTTTGATAAAAAATCCAAACCGGATCCGATCCAAAATCCGATAGTGATCCCATACTATTAGGCCCATTATGATTACCATAACATAAAATCCCCCCCCCCCCCCCCCTTTTCCCTATTCTCAACAACCCATTAAGCTATTTAGCTCTCTCCCTCCAGGTGATGCAATAATTATTCTTCCTCAAAATTCAATCTTTACTTTCATTATTCCCTCAAAATAAACTCAAGCTCAGTGCTCACTTTTCAAGCAGCCTCCCCCCCCCCACCCCCACTTCTTACTTCTCCAACCTCTATTCTTTGTAATTAATTAGTTAGTTTAGTTTATAATTTTTTTTAAAAGTTCAACTAATTATTGTAGTCATTTTTGGACAAGAAATTAATCATGGTAGTAGTAAAAAATAGTTGGGAGTTTTTATGGTAATAAATTAGTTTAAAAATTTATAATAATTTTGTTTGGAATTTTTTATGGATAATATGGTTAATTTAAAAAGAGTATCGAATATGATTTTGGATCTCGGATCTAACCGAAGACCGGTTCTAGATTAACCGATAATCGGACCGGTTCCAATCGGTTTCGGTCCGGTTCTGAAATTCTACCCGATAACAATTTCGGTCCGGCTCCGGATGGACCGGAACAGGAACCGGTCTGGTCCCGGATTGGTTGAAAACCGGACCTATCAGAATGACCGTTTACATACATTATCAACAATTTCACGCTGTCCTTAAGGGAAAAATAATTTGCGTACGACTGCGAAATCGCTTACATAAATCGACCTAGCTAGTCCACGACTCAACAATTTGCATATAGCCGCGAAATCGTCTTAAATGAAGCTTCAGTAATTCAGACTCCCTTCGCTTTTTTATATATGACGTTATATACATTTTCAAATAGATTAAACAAAATAAAATAGCCAAAAAGTACATTGATAATGTAAAATGCCAATGGATTGATATTAAATTATTGAAATTAGTTGATAATTTCAATGTAAAAAAGTAAGCAAAAAGTATATTGAAATTGTAAAAAGCACATTATGATGTGGATCCAAATCATTGGATATATAACTGAATATATGTCCGAGCCCAGTATCTAACGAACCTGATCCGGTTAAGAGCCCATTTTACTATAGGGTTCACAAAGCACCAACAAGAGTGAGATACGCGTCCATTCTGGTGTGAGATCCACGGGAGTAAAATATTATAAATGTTATAACAGATGCAATATATATAAACAATATATATATAAAGCAAGAAATAAAGTGCGGAAAGAAAATGCGATGAAAGACTAGGAATTAAATAAAGGACTTGAAAGTAAAGAGACGAAGATTTTAACGTGGTATCCCGAACAAAATGTTCAGGCAATCCACGGGCAGAGCCACGAATAAGTTTCACTAAAATAAACTGGAGGAATACAGAATACAATGAGTATTCAAATACTCTCAGAATAGCTCTCAGAATAATCAGGGTAACGTTAAGTAAATAACAAAACCCACGAGCTATTGGTGCAAAGAATAACCACTTCACTTGACCTTTATTTATAAGGCCAAGTAAAGTGATCAATTTGCCTCTCACACGATGTGGGACAAAGCCCACTCTCCAATTCAAGGCAACAATTCAACAAATCTCCACCTTGACTTGAATTCTCCCAGATAACAGAAAACCGATCTTCTTCGAAAGAGATCTCAGAATGCACAAGTTGTACCCGAAGTACCATAAGTGCTCAGATGAACAGAATGCGCCAGATGTACTCAATGTACCAGATGCGCTCAGATAGTGAAATCAATGTGTGCCAGATGTATGCGTCCATACCAGATGCACCACAAAACTACAGATGTGGCTCTGCCTCAGATGTTGCCCTGCCACGGGCAACTAACAACTCTGAACATTGAGCAAGTTCAAACAATGTTGAAACTTGCTCTGAGGAACCGCCTTTGTAAACATGTCAGCTGGGTTGTCTGCAGTACCCACTTTGTTTACCTTGATCCTCTTCTCACCTCTTAGAAAATGATATCTCACATCAATGTGTTTGGTCCTCTCATGATGAACTTGATCCTTGGTTAAGCATATCGCACTTAGACTGTCACAATATACCGTAGCCTGATCATGATGTAGTCCTAGATCACTGACTAATCCTCTCAACCAAATCCCCTCCTTAGCAGCTTCAGTCAAAGCCATGTACTCTGCCTCTGTAGTTGACAAAGTCATTTTAGACTGCAAAGTAGCCCTCCAGCTCACAACAGAACCACCAAGAGTGAATACATAACCAGTCATCGATCTTCTACTGTCTACATCTCCAGCATAGTCAGAGTCTGAATATCCAGAAATCAAACACTGACCATCACCACCGTAACTGAGACCAACATCAGATGTACCTCTAAGATAGCGAAATATCCTCTTCACAGCTTGCCAGTGCTCTTTTCCAGGTTCTCCCATGAACCTACTAACCATACTGACAGCATGTGCAAGATCCGGTTTAGTACATACCATAGCATACATCAAGCTTCCAACTGCACTAGCATAAGGAACACGTGTCATGTATTCCTTTTCCTCAGATGATTTAGGTGCAAATGCCACAGATAGATGTGCATTTGAAGCACTCGGAGTATCAATAGGCTTTGCTGTAGCCATTCCAAATCTTGATAGAATCTTCTCAATGTAGCCCTTCTGTGATAAGAAGAGCTTCCTTTGACTTCTATCCCTAAAGATCTCCATTCCTAGAATTTTCTTGGCAGCACCTAAATCCTTCATCTCAAACTCAGCACTGAGTAGCCCCTTCAGCTTTTGTATGTCAGACTTATTTACAGCAGCTATCAACATATCATCTACATACAACACTAGGTCGATAAAAGAACCATCTTTGACCTTGTTGTAGTAAACACAACTATCATATGGACTTCTTAAATACCCAATCTCAAGCATGTAGTTATCAAATTTCTTGTACCACTGTCTTGGGGATTGTTTCAAACCATATAGAGATTTTTTCAACTTACAAACAAGTTCTTCCTTTCCGGGTTCTTGAAAACCATCTGGTTGAGTCATGTATATCTCTTCTTCCAACTCTCCATGTAGAAAAGCTGTTTTCACGTCTAGCTGCTCAAGCTCCAAGTCTTGATGTGCAACTATAGCAAGAAGCACTCTGATGGAGGTGTGCCTGACCACAGGTGAAAATATCTCATTGTAGTCCACTCCCTCTCTCTGACTAAAACCTCTAGCAACAACCCGAGTCTTATACTTGATCCCTTCAGCTGGTGACAACCCATCTTTCTTCTTGAACAACCATTTGCAAGTCACAACTTTTCTCCCTGGCGGTCTTCTAGTCAACTCCCAAGTCTGATTCTTCTGTAGTGACTCCATCTCATCTCCCATGGCAGCAAGCCATTGGACAGACTCAGTACTAGTCACAGCTTCCTTATAGGAAGATGGCTCATGAATATCAACTTCTTCTGCAACTTGTAAAGCATAAGCTAACATATCCTCATAGCCATACCTCGTAGGAGGTACTTCGTAGTTCGCTCTCCTAGGACGATCTAGAGCCAAACTCTGTCGTTCTCCTGAGGGTGGAGCAACTGATGCTTCTGCTTCTAAATGTGATTGAGGAATATCTTCCTCCACCTCACAAGTAGCATCATTCTTTTCCTGCTCCACCTGCTTCTCAACACCGCCTTCATCATCACTAATCGAAGTCTTCAGTATCGAGTTAAACATGGAATTTTCATCAAACACAACATTCCTACTTAGAATAACTCTCTTCTCAGATGGTGACCAAATCCGATAGCCTTTCACGCCATCACCATAGCCTACAAATACTCCCTTCTTAGCCCTTGGCTCCAATTTTCCCTCATTCACATGATAGTAAACTGTACAACCAAAAGCTCTCAAGCTTGAGTAATCAGCAGACTTTCCAGACCACAGTTCATAAGGAGTTTTCATATCTATGCCTGTGTGTGGACCTCGATTAATCAGATAACATGCTGTATTAACAGCCTCAGCCCAAAACGATCTTGATAATCCAGCATTAGAGAGCATACACCTAGCCCTCTCCAGAAGTGTCTGATTCATACGTTCTGCAACACCATTCTGCTGAGGTGTGTGTCTAACAGTATGATGTCTAGCGATTCCCTCGGCCTTACAAAACTCATCAAACTCAGTCGAGCAGAATTCCAAACCATTATCAGTTCGCAGCCTCTTGATCTTCTTCCCTATCTGATTTTCCACCAGAGTCTTCCATTGCTTGAAATGCTTGAAAGCATCACTTTTCTGCTTCATTATAAAAACCCAAGTCATCCTCGAATAATCATCAATCAAGGACAGAAAATATCTGTGACCTCCCAAAGAATCAACTCTTGAAGGACCCCAACAATCTGAGTGGATGTAATCAAGTGTGCCTATGGTTCTATGAATTGCCTTAGGAAATTTGCTGCGATGTAATTTCCCAAATACACAATGCTCACAGAACCCGAGATCCTTTATCTCATGCCCACATAGAAGATTTTCTTTAGCCAGAATTTGCATCCCCCTCTGACTCATATGCCCAAGCCTCATATGCCACAACTTGGTCATGTCTTCTTTATCAACCTCGGAAGAAGCAACAGATGCAGAATCCAGAAGTGTGGCACCTTGCAAGAAATACAAAGTACCTCGCTTAACACCTTTCAGAATCACTTTGGAACCCTTGTGAACATGTATAACTCCACCTTCACCTTTGAAGCTAAACCCCTTTTTGTCTAGAAGACTAAGAGATATAAGATTCTTCGTCATATGGGGAACATGTCTCACATCATTCAAAGTGCAAAACTTTCCATCATGAGTCCTAATCTTGATTGAACCTATCCCAACCACTTTTCAAACAGAGCTATTAGCCATGGAAATATTTTCACCCTCCACTTGCTCATAGGTCAAGAACCATTCTCTCCTAGGACATATATGATAAGAAGCCCCGGAATCCATGACCCACACATCGGTGTAATGTGTGTGTCCATCGGCAACCAATGCAATATCCTCTTCGGAGTTCGTACCATCCTCAGCAACAGCGACAGTACCTGATGCATTTCCACTTTGCCCTTGCCTCTTCTTGGGACAATCATTTTTTCAATGACCTTTCTCCTTACAGTAATTACATACATCTCCCGGTTTTGGGCCAGTTCTCATTGGCTTCTTAAAAGACTTTTTCTTTCTCGATCTGCCAAAGTTCTGGTTACTATTGGCTATTAACCCCACCGACTGACTGTCTGTACTAAGACCACTACAAGTATGTAATTTCTGTCTACTATGGAGACCCGACCTAACCTCCTCTAAAGATAGGCAATCTTTCCCATTAGTCATCGATTCCCTAAAATTCTCATAGGATGGGGGTAAAGAGGCTAACAGAATCAACGCAGCATCCTCATCATCAATCTTAATCTCAATATTACGCAAATCTAATAATAATGAATTTAAATGATCAAGATGGTCTTTCAAGGATGTACCTTCCTGCATTCGAAGACCGAACAGACGTTGTTTCAGCAACAACATGTTGGTCAAGCTTTTCGTCATATAAAGACTCTCAAGCTTGCACCACAAACCAGCAGCAGTCTCCTCCTCAGCTACCTCTGTAATAATATCATCCTCGAATGAAAGAAGTAACGTCGAGTGTGCCTTCTCCTCAAGAGCCTCGATATTTTCAGGTAGAGGATTTGGCGGAGGCTTCAACAAAGGAGTCCACAACCCCTCTCGTTTAAGCAACGCCCTGACCTTGATTTGCCACAAACTAAAACTATTCCTCCCGGTAAACTTATCAACTTTCAAACTTTTACCACCCATCTTTTTCGCATAAACCTCAGGCTCTGATACCAATTTGTTATAACAGATGCAATATATATAAACAATATATATATAAAGCAAGAAATAAAGTGCGGAAAGAAAATGCGATGAAAGACTAGGAATTAAATAAAGGACTTGAAAGTAAAGAGACGAAGATTTTAACGTGGTATCCCGAACAAAATGTTCAGGCAATCCACGGGCAGAGCCACGAATAAGTTACACTAAAATAAACTGGAGGAATACATAATACAATGAGTATTCAAATACTCTCAGAATAGCTCTCAGAATAATCAGGGTAACGTTAAGTAAATAACAAAACCCACGAGCTATTGGTGCAAAGAATAACCACTTCACTTGACCTTTATTTATAAGGCCAAGTAAAGTGATCAATTTGCCTCTCACACGATGTGGGACAAAGCCCACTCTCCAATTCAAGACAACAATTCAACAATAAATACCCTACACAATTCCCCATGTATGTTAAAAACTACTAAATTATATTCTCCAAACACCGTTGACTGACTTGATCGTCGGACTGGTTGTGATCGAACCCCTGCCACACTTTTAGGTCAATGGCTCCAAAAAAGACAAACAATTCCAAAGTTGCGCATTCCAAACCTCCATCCAAGGCCATGACGAACAGACATGCTTCGCAGCCGATTTCACCTCTCAAGGATCCTGGACGAGACCTTTGGGAGCAGCTTAACCGATACAGAGTACCAGACGAGAGGTCCATCCGCACTCCACATACGGAGGATCCCGCACTGGATCTCCGGAACCAGATTGACCGAGGGAAGGAACTTAGCGAGAGATCTGTTCGCTCGCGGAAGCTGGTGTGACCCTCTCCGGATGAAGACGCTCAGGAACAAGTCGATGAGCAGGTGCGCCGGTGCGTGGATTCCAGTGGCAAATCACATTAAAATTGTAAAGCGTCATATAAAAAAAAAATCAAAATTCTAAAACGACGCATATTAAAGAATGGAGGGAGTATTACTTTGTTGTTTGGTTTTGGGAGGAATTATATATCACTTGTTTCCGACCACTACTCTTATCAAGCCAATTAAATCACTTACTCCTTAATATTTAACTGAGCTTAACAAGTCAAATAAAGTCATCCAATTATTTGCATATATATAACACGTCTACTGTAAATTATGTTGATTTAGGAATCACATTCATTGATTATTGCAATAAACTTTCTTAATGATGTCTTGGTAATTCATCTTGTTATGCTACTAAAACCATCTGAGCCCATTGCTAGAGAAAAATAAAACAAGAAAGTTGAACTCGCAATCTTAACGGCCTTATTATCGCCCTTTGTCGTGAGAATTTGTGAGGAGATAAATTGCCCGATGTGCATCAGATGATCAGAGAACTTGAGGTTGTCAGTTAACCACCTTCACAACAGATTCTACCTCAAAAAAGACTCGAATCCACGCACTGCACATACAAGAGGCAATGTGTAATGCTATTCACTTCAGGATTTTTACCACTACTTGACCTGTGTCCCGGGGGCTTCTGAGCCCATGGCTACAGGTACACCTACAACAACCTTGCCAAGATCCATTCCAGGCAAGTGTGACATTAATGGCCTCCTAGGTGGGGTTGCCAACAAAATTGACCCTTGTAATAATTTAACAGCAACATTAACAACACCATGACCCCATGTACCATCCCTCTCCCTCAGCCTATAACTCAGGTGCCCTAGCGACCCAGCCGGCATCATCCCGCCAACGATATCAGCCGAAGGGATCGCGCACCACCCGATATGAGTGTGCCACCACAACACATTTTTGGAGTATAAGTTTATGTGTAAAGAAGAATGCCCATTACTAAAAAATGTGCCATCAAGATTTAGTTGAAATTTGTAACCCCATGTTGGGTTGACTCCTCCTTTATAATCCACATTTGTCATGTACAACTTGTCATCATGCACATTTTGGCCACCGCTATTATTTGACGATGCCCATGAAACTTTGGGCGTTGTACTAGCGGTGGCGAATGTGCGGAGGCGGTCGGAGAAGATGGAGGAGGAATTCTTAACACCTTGGGCGGATATGATTGTTACCTCTATAATGCAAGGTTGGTTATTATAAGTGAAATCCATTGTTTCATTAATATGCATGAATATTATAAATATACGATGATGCTTTAATGTTTGCAATATATATAAATATAACAATTAAGTGAGTACGTTCATGGAAATTTCAAGTGGATTATAGTGAAACTTCCTGCGTGGAAAATAAAGAGAAGATAGAGCATCATCATCTATGAGATGGATTAATATATTTTCCATGAAGTAACGTCCAAAAAGAGAAGTTTCTTGTGGTGCTATCAATTTATTCTATGACGGCTTTTCCCTTAAACTATTGGACATATGTATATATAGTATAGTATATATATAATAGAGAAAATTGTAGGACGATTGACACACTTTGAGACTTTTTATTAATTTATAGCATTACTTTGATACACTTTGTTTTTGCTTTAGTTAAGCAATTATGACAAGATTTTGTAGAATGATATCTATTTTAACTTAACTTTTATCCTACCAACTTTTTGTATGCTTAATTGTGATCAAGTAAGCTTCTAAAGTAATGGAGTATCATAGTACTTAAAAAAACAATGTTATTAGATGGGAATCATAAAATCTTTTAAATATTTAAAAAATTTAGTGGGAATCGTAAAAATATCATTTAAGCCATAAAAAGGGTTATTGAGGGCAAAAAATGACCCAGACCACCTTTGCTTATCTGCCATTGGATTTGTCTCGGAAAAATACATGAAATCGATATAAAATTCATCCCAATCTGACACCCGAGCTCAAAGTTATGGCCGTTTGAAGTTTCGAACTACAAGACGACCCAGCATGCCCAAAACTCTTCAAAATTATGAAATCGCCCCTAAAATGAACTTCAAAATATCAAAAACGTTAAAAACTAATGGATCCGTTAAAATAGGGACCATTTCCGCACCCGTTACACACTATCAGGGACCATTTGCGCATCGGTCCCACTTACAGGGACCAAAGACGGACACCCACTTACAGGGACCAAAGAGGGACACCCACTTACTGGGACCATTTCAGCAATTACCTCAAATTAATGACGAAATATATTGTGTTAATTATTTTTTGAATAAATAAATATTAACTAAATAAAATATTAATTCGCACAAGTATTGACTGTGCACCGCGACCAGTGTCTTTAGTTTACTAGAGGGATTAGGAATCTAGTAGCATGTCACATCGCCATGAGGGATTTTATAATCTTTTCATGTTTATGCCTCCAATAGATTTTACTTTTGGCATTTTTTGACGATATCTATCAGTATATCTAGAGAATTATTATTGATGAGAAATTAGTTCGTATGTACAAGTTGTGTCTTTAGACTCGGTAGATGGTAATGTATGGTCTAGACAAATGGTTTCTAGATATCAAATTAGTTCATATGTGCAAGTTGTTCGAAAAATGCATATTTGATGTTTTAGTATTTATTTTGATGGAGACATAAAATTTAGTTGAAAATAGATGGACTAAGGTGTAATTTTCGATTAATATTAAGGATTAAAGTGAACACTTTTAAAAAACAATATCGAAGTATTGAAAATTATATATTGCCCCCTTCTTTTCGTAAAAAATTAACGTGAATATTTTGGTTTATCTTTTTATCAAAGTGTAGTAACTTTAAGGAGTTAATTGCACCAAAGGTCTCAGTAACTACTTGACCAAATTGCACTTTCATCCCATTAAGTGGCAGTATTACAGATATGGTACTAATAGTGTGCATATGCTTCTCATTTGGTCTATAAATTGCCGTTTTCATTTAAAATTTGACGGTTTTGGGCCAAAATATAAGTTTCAAGACTTTTGGACCTAAAATATAATAGTTTAAAACGTTTGGAGCCAAAGTATAATTTTTAAAGACTTTTGGGCAAAAATATAATTTTACTATTTTGAGGCTAAATTATAATATTTAAGACATTATAGTAAAATATTATAACTAAACAATTTTATGTATTTATAATTGTTTCGTATTCAACAATACTTCATAATCATAGGTGATTATGAGATTTTTGTAAACATAGTAGTATAATATACTAATTTACCATTAGGATATTAGAGGAAATAGTAAAAATATTATGAGATTCAATCAATTTACTACACGAGAGTAGATTAGTAGTAATATATTAGAAACCTACTATAGGAATAATGTATTAGTAATTCACTATTAACTTGATTATAGTTACCTACTATAGGAATAATGTATTAGTAATTCACTATTAACTTGATTATACTCCCTCCATCCCTAAATGATGGAGACATTTTGACTTTTTGAGTCAAATTTTAGATATTTTGACCGTAAATTCTCATTAGTCGATAACAAATAATATAGTCAAATTAGATCTTGTTAGATTCGTCTCGATATATATTTTCAAAATATCAAGTTCTTATAATTTTTTCACATGTAAAATTAAAAATATTTACATTTTAAATTGTGTATTGGAGACTGTGAAAAAACAAATGCCTCCATCATTTAGGGATGGAGGGAGTAGTTACTTACTATAGAAAGTACATTGTAAACGTAAAATTACAATTATCTATACTAGAACGGCAATTAAATAAATAAAATAAATTAGATTAAATCGACAACTAAAGAAAATGGAGGCTGTGACATGACCTAATTATTACCTTGATTATGGACTTATACTTATGATCTAGCTAATAGTGATAAATAAATTAGTTCATTCAAAGTTGTTGTTTAGTATTTTACATACATTATTTGCTATATGAAATACTCACTTATTTGTCCTTTTGAAACTTCGTAAACGAATGCATTTGTCTGCTAATGAGTAATTAAATCTAGTGATAATTAATGGCGAAGAACATATTATATGGGACCAAATGGGAGTTATGTGTAAATTATTTTGGACCATACATCCAACGATAAATTATAGTCCTGAATAATCTTGGAAATTATACTTTTGACCCCAAAAACTTTTAAAAATCATACATTGGCTCCAAAATATAGTAACAATTACACTTTGCCTCCAAAATATTGAAAATATTAATATTTTACCTCAAAAGTCTTTAAAATTCTATTTTGCCCCAAAAGTTCTAAAAAAGATATATGTTGGCCCTATAACAGTCTAATACTAAACGGATTAAATAAAAACCATGTCTACTCTATCACGGACCATATCTATAACACTACTACTTACTCAGACAAAAGTACAGTTTGACCGGATTTATTGGGAGCTAGGACCATTGTTACAATTAAATCTATCTAACTTTAACCGAAGGGAAAATTCTATATATGACGTGGTCTTAGGAAAAAAATCGAGATGAAATGTAGTAGCTCTTGGTTGTTGGTACACTCATCCAACACAATTATTGACAAATAGTCACTTTTAATCTATAGAAGAATCAGTCAACGATTGTTATAGCCTGAAAGCCTAAGTATATAATGATGTTAAGTTAATGAGTGCAAGTTCTTGCTTTAGATAACGTTAATCTTATTTAATACTTCGTACTACTTTAAAGTTTAAACTGGATCCATTTATTGATTTGTTATTATACGCGGCCTAATATGTTTGAATTATTATTATTATCATAATTTTGAAATTTTTATTTCACTCAATAAAATTTTAAAATGTCAATTTCCAAAAATAAAGATTTTGTCTTCAATCAGGCCAATGAAGATTACTTTTGGTTTTAATTGATATAATGAAGTGTTTTTTTTTTTGTAAATTAATAATGAGATGAGCTTCGAACCCAATATATTCTGTTCACTAACTATTAGCATATACTATATTACTATATTATTAGAGTCTTATATTGTTAGAGTACTAGAGTCCTATATTGTTAGAGTACTAGAGTTCTTATGTTATTAGGACTAGCATCGTTGTTGTGTATAAATAGGACTTTCCAGTGTATGTAAAGATCATCAAAGAATATTACTACTTTCATGGTATCAGAGCCTAAAAGGAGACAGTGTATCACACTTGTTCTCAAGCCTTTTATTCATTTGTTTTCATATACACAACTAAGAGCTTTTAAGCAAAGGTGCGTGTATTAGTGTTCTAGGCGTATTTTGTATAGAAGCAATCATCTAGCTTCTATACTGACTGTACAGTTGTTATCCTATAACAACAGTGAGGAGTTTTAGACAATTGAAGTTTGTAAATCATCTTATAGAAGAATAGGGAAGCCTATATTGAAAAGGCATTGTTAGGGCTATAGAGAGTATGTGGGCATACTAGTAAGTCCCTCCTTGTAAGTTACCTTTTATATAGTGGAGTTTTCCCTTGGGCAGGCTGCCCCCCCAGATGTACGTGTGTTGACACGGAACTGGGTTACCAATTCTGGTGTGTGTTTTAAATACCTGTCATATATCTGTTATACCTATTGTCTTAACAACTGAAATAACATACGGTGTGGAGAGTAAACTTTCAACCGGAAAAACACTAGAAAAGATAGGCGGACATGACATCGCCATAGAAATATTAAGAAAAAGAAAGTAGACCATCGTTAGATGTGATCTGAAAAAAACAAAACTCTGCATTGGAGCAGAGTAAAATAAGGAAAGAAAATATGAAGAGTAAAGGAGAATAGATTAAGAAGAAGCGTTATAACGAGAAAGAAAAAAAAAGAGTCTCAATCATAGAGAAAGGAAATCATAAGAGCCTCGTTTGAGAGGAAGAATTAAAATTTGCGCGAAATAAACTGAGCAATAGTAATCAGACGAGAACTATGATTTTTTATTTTTAGATTTATCGAAGAAGAAAATAAGTTATTGGAGGAGGAATAAATCAAAGACTTCTACTATAAGACATTGATTTTTTTTTTAGGAGAAAATAAAAACAAGAAAAAAGTAATATTGAAAAGAAAACATAGATTAAAATACGAATGTCCGGCGGATGGTTTCGGAGTGATGAACCACCCGCACCCGCCGGCACAGCGGAAAATACTAGGGTTGTTACCTATATGACGGATATTTTGAGGAAAAGGAAAATAGGTTTTAGAGGAACTTTCAGGCTCTGATTACCATGAAAGTAGTAATATTCTTTGATGATTTTTACATACACTGGAAAGTCCTATTTATACACAACAATGATGCTAGTCCTAATAATATAAGAACTCTAGTACTCTAACAATATAGGACTCTAGTACTCTAACAATATAGGACTCTAATAATATAGTAATATAGTATATGCTAATACTAACCAAGTTTGATTGTGTAATACAGCTGATCAGTGAATGGTTCGAAATTAAAGAGGTTAAGGTGGCGATGGATTCAAAACCGGGTCGATGAAAGTTTTCGAATAAGAAAGCGGAGCCAATAAGAGGACGACAGGTGGAGCTGAAGTTGAAAGAAAATGGTTCGAAGTTCTGTGAAGGTTCTTCAAGAGTGGGTTAGTCGATAAGGCTTTTCAATTCTGATTTACAATAAACAATTCCTTGTATTCATTGGAGCAAAATGTGATCACTCTCACATTAAGCGCCCTTCACGCCGAATCCACAGCTTGAAAGGGAGTAGATCACGGTACGATCTCCAGTGCGGTTCGAACCCATGGTAATTGAAACAATCTGCATACACCCTAACCACTGGGGCAACCCGTGGGATTCACAATTCCTTGTATTCATGTATATACATATATGCATGTATCAGTGTAAAAATTATCTCTCGAATCTCAATACGAAGCTTCAATTGAATACTTATTTTTCTTGCATGTCGAGCTTCTACTTTATTTATAGTTCGTTTCTCGTATAATTTCTTGTAGAACAGATCGGATTCTTTAATGGTATAGACGTATAGTGTAAATATATCGAAATACTTAACCTGATTCAAAATACTCCGTCCGTCCCTAAATGATTGGTATATTTTAATTTTATTTGATCAAACTTTAAAAAATTTGATCAACAATTCTCATTAAACAATAGGAAATAATGTAGTCATATGAGATCTTGTTAGATTCGTCTCAATATATATTTTTGAAATATCAACTTATTATAATTTTTTTATATGTAGAATAGAAAAAATTTATGTTTAAAGTCGTGTTTTGTTGACCATGAAAAGTCAAAATGTACAATCATTTAAGGAGGGAGAGAGTGAAAGAAAAAGATATTGCTAAAATAGCTAGAATATCTGTAAGGTTGCGTCTGGTAATCGAATAAACAAAGGAAATGAATGAATAAATGAATATTATTACTTTGTTTGGTATGTGAATGATAATGTGATTGAATTATCATTAGACATTACATTCCTTAGTTTGGTGCGACATAATAAAGTCAATGATATAATTAAATTACTAATATACCCTTTAAATAATATTAAAGGAATTATTAATATACTATTTAATCACACGTATTATAAATGAACTTTCTTGCAAACTAATTGAACCTTTCGATTGTGAGACTATCATTTTATATAAAATTGTGAATTTTATGTGTCCAAAAGGTGTAGAACTACTTGTGAGGAATTTCACATATGCAAGTGTTCTAAACGCATAAATAAACAATTAACAAGCATCTTTGTTCAAGCAATAAATAAAATATTTTCATATTTGAAGGAAATAATTGCATACTTGAGGGAAAAAAGGAGATGATTCTTGTATTTGGATTTTGATCTGAGTAAATTTGATGATTTGAGTTAATATATACTAGTTGATGGAGGAAAGACTTGTAGATGTGGGCTGATGTGTAACGTGTTAATAAGGAATTGCTTCTGTGTCCTAATTTTTCTAATTTGATTACCTTCTACTAGGTGGTCCGCCATGACCCCCAATTTGGACGGAATGGTTATTACCTCAAATGGGGTAATCTATCCATATATAATACGGGAAGAGGGCAATTAGAAGTTAGAGAGTGAAGCCCCATGTTCTCAAGTGTCCTAAATTTTAGGAGAAGTTGTAGTAATTAATTACAAATCATTATTAAGGTGAATAAATACTTTGATACAAATATCTATCCATATATAATACGGGAAGAGGGCAATTAGAAGTTAGAGAGTGAAGCCCCATGTTCTCAACTGTCCTAAATTTTAGGAGAAGTTAGTAGTAATTAATTACAAATCATTATTAAGGTGAATAAATACTTTGATACAAATATCTACGTAATAATTTTTTTTTTAGTTTTTAAATATTTAATTAATTATTACGATGCACAAGCATCGCATGTGCTTATACGACTAGTTCAATTAACTGAGGAATGCAATCAAAATTCATTGTTAATTACCAAACTAAGTAATTCAATCTAATTTAATTTCATTCCTTTCTATCTCATTCCATTCCCGTATACCAAGCACAACTTAATTGTACAACAATGTCCACAATGATTCTCAAAGGAATGAAGATGATATGGAAGATTATTGGTGACAATTTGTCTCATATTTTACTATAATAGTTTATTAGTTGCAATGTGTTTAGATAGGGATGAATCAAGTGAAGGAGAATTCATTAAAATTAGAGGGAATCAATGAGAATAAATTTTATTTTTGTTTGTTTTCCATAATTGTAAACGAGTAGAACAAGAGGGAATGAGGAGGATAGACGTGAATTAGTGGGAACGGTTTCCCCTAAGGTAGAAATAAATTAGCTTCCGAAGCACAATAACAAATAAATTCCCCTTCATTACCCTCGGTTTTCCCAAAATAAACATTACTATTTGAATTTACGTATTCTTTATTTGTAATACCATTAATTTACACATTACATAATTAAAAGTTAGATATTTACTTAGAGTATGAATACAATGGTATTACAAATAAAGAATAGACATTACATAATACAAAGTTAGATATTTACTCCTAACAAGGATGCGATTTGTATGTGGAGTTAATTGCTGGAATGGTTCTCGTAAGTGAGGGTCTGGTGCAGTTTGGTCCCCGAAAGTGGCTTTGTTGCGGAAATGGTCATTGAAAGTGTGTATAATGGTACATTTTAGTCCCTGATGCGTTAACACTGATTTTTTTTCGGTGTGAATAGTAAAGTTTCGGGGCAAAAATGAAACTTTTGCGAAGTTGGTTACCTTAATGAAACTGCGGGGGACAAAATGACTAAATTACACCTTGATACATTTTTTTTTCTTTTTTCGATTTTTTTCCAAATTTTTTTGGTTTTTTTTTCGATGGTCTTTCATAGTAAAAAAAGATTCGATTTTGGTAGTTGTTTCAGCAACCCAACCCCTCACCTGCGACAACAGCAACCCCCCCCCCACCACCTACGACATCAACTTTTCCTTGATCTCGTTTATTTGCTTAGGCTAGATTTATAGTGGTGAACGAAGATGATGGCGGCGATGGTGAAGGAAAGGGGTGGGGTGGGTGTGGGGATGGGAGTGGGGTGAAAGGTTGAAGATGATATTTTTAATGATGTTAGGTTAAATATTTGAGGTTGGGTTAGTTTATAATTAGGTTGGGTTAGTTTTAAGTGTACTTTGACTATTTTTGCCCTCTGTTTAAAATTTTAAAATCTGAGACATTAAAAAAATTATGAAAAACGAAAGTTCAGGTGCCTATTTGGGAATTAAAAAATAGTTCAGGTGCCTATTTGGGGTCCAGGTGCGTACTTGTTACAAAAAGGTCATCAGGTGCCTATTTTGAAATTAAAAAATAGTTCAGGTGCCCAAATGAAATTAAGCCTATCTAATATGATTGTCACAAAGAAGTTGTCAAATCAGTGCGCAAGCCGCAGGGGCCGAACTAGGATGGAAATTTAGAATAAAACTTGATCTGTTATACAGACACCAACGTAGTAGCAAATAGTGTTTTTATAAGTGAAATGACTACTTTGCCCTCCCTATTTGTAAGTGTAGTGTTTCATGAAGTTTCAACAAAATAATCATTTGTATTTTAAAAACATTATTTGGGTTTGTTTAATGATATTAATTAGGCGAGCCTTGACTTACTTGCTTAAACAATTCCTTAAGCAAGCTCTTTAAATACTATATCAATGTTGGATTGTGGGTTTAGTCAGCTTTTTTATGTTGGCATGAGTCATGGGCAAATTTGTCCGATTTGATTGGATCTTGATATGGTAACAACATTAAAGCTCCCACATTTCACTCTACTCATTTTCTAATTCATTAATCTATTCATTCATTTTCTTCGAGTTATCGTTAAACGGGGTTGTTAATTTTTTTTCTTCAAAGGTTTGATAATGTGGATGTGTGTTGAATTAATTCAAGTTATTTGAGATGAAGGTACTATAATTTGGAAAAGCGTTAGACTTTTAGTTTCCACCTTGTTCCATGATGACTTTTATAATGGAACTTTTGATTCATAGGTTAATGACACTTAACAAATACGTATATTAGTTTCATTGGAGGTAATTGTAGAGGAAGTTTAATTATGTATATTCAATTTAATAATATTATTGCTACATTACGAAAATTGAATGTGTAACCAATTCAACAACATTATGGTTTCAATTTCATATTCGAATATCCAATAAAACTTGAATATGGCTACATTACAAAAATTGAATCGTGCATCCTTCATATATTATTCATGTTCAAGTTTAATTATGTATATCCAATTCAATAATATTATGGGTACATTACGAAAATTGAACGTGTAGCCAATTCGACAATATTAAGTTCAATTTCATATTCGAATATCCAATAAAATTTGAATATGGCTACATTCCAAAAATTTAATTGTGCATGTTTAGCCTTCATATATTATTCATGTTCCACCATTTTAATATGTATATCCAATTCGACAATATTATGGCTACACTGCGAAAATTGAATGTGTAGCCAATTCAACAATATTGTGGTTTCAATTTCATATTTGAATATCCAATAAAATTTGAATATGGTTACAATTATTTTGTGCATGTTTAGCCTTCATATATTATTCATGCTCAAGTTTGGAATATGCCTCTTGGTTATATAAATTTATTCTCGTCAAATTGATTCTAGAGATTTGGAATTCGATTGTTAAGGAAATTAAGGGGCTGAAAATTAGAGGCGCACTAACTATTTGTTTTGTTTTCTATTAGTTTATTCAAATAATTCAGTGTTTGTTTCCATTTATGGATTTCTAAGGTAATTGGACTAAATTATCCTATTTAAGCAAGGAGCTTAAGTTTTTGGTTTAAGCACCTAAAGCAAGCTCCAATTAGGCCCATATAGATTATGATATGACTTATGAGAAATAATCTAATAGGCCCATATAGATCATAGTGAGAGACAAAATCGGGATGATGTTGTAGTTTAGTATCGAAACGATACTGTTAGGGACATTATAGAAGAGTCCAAGTTAGTGTGATGAGTATGTGAGACATACGTGTAAGACCCTTATAATATTTTTTTCATGTAATGAATTCTCTTTGGCAGGCAACCCCCAGATGTAGGTACATCATTGGCACTGAATTAGGTTACCAATTTTGATATTTTTACTGTTTAGTATTTTCATTTTTACTGCTAACCAATTGGTCTAACAGTTGACCTGTCATCAGACATGGTTCACTTTTACACCTTGTGATATCTTTCCCTCTCCAGAGGTGGGTTGATAACCCGCTAAGTGTCCTAGTAGTTCCCCAGAGCCGAGAGCTCCGTCCAAGGTCCATCGTCTTTGGATACCTAGATCACGACTGATGTTGATCGCATCTATTACTATGGTCAAATTAGTATGGGTTCGAAATAAGTATTGTCAAGATAATTAAAATGAAATTAAGCATTACCTTTTGAGAATGATAACAAATGAGTATCTATAGAAGAAAGAAGATGGATAGATATGACTTTACCCTTCAGATCATGACACGTGGCCGATGAGGATCAGATCGTACTCCTCAACTAGACCCTTCCATAAATGGTAAAATGAGTCTTTTGGCGCATGGTCCCTATATGCTAATTAAATCTTAATAACTAAAGGAAGGTTCTCATGAGGCCCCATCACTACGACTATTATTAACTTATACTCCCTCGAATTCGTTATTCTTGTCGTTTGAGGCAATGCACAACAATTAAGAAACAAGCAACATTCCCATCTTACCCTCTTCTTTATCAGCTCTCATATGTCAAATATCTCTCTCTCTCTCTCTCATTGTTCCACCACCCTAAACCACATTTCACAACACGTTTCAAGGGGAACATTGAGCTAAATTTATCCTACAACCTAGCACTAATAAATATATTCAAGAATCTTGAATAAACACAACTAAGATGAAAGTTAAAGAAGAATGATAAAAGTGGAACACAATGGAGAGAAGTGATATATATAATCGAGAAAAATATTTAACTATTGGAGAATGAAATGTTTTGGGTTCCACCATTATAACAACAAGGTCCCCTTGAAGCCTTCTTCTTCTTTGTTAGAAGTTTGTTTTTTCATGCTTCAAGCTTTGAATGATCGATTTATATTGTTCAACACCCAAGAATTACAAACCTTTGTCTAATGTGAATAATGGAGGAGGAAAATAGGATTTGAAATAGACTATTGTTGCATCTTCTTGTTCTTCATTAGTTTAAAGAAAGAAAGATTAAAACATGAAGTTAAAGAAAGAGAATAAAAATTACAACATCACATTTGGCATAAGAGTCCCCATTACGGAAAACAGGCAAATTAGTTGTAATTCAATGATTTTGACTTCAATTTGTTATTTTGTTTAATGAAATTCAACTATAGACAATATTAGATGGACTTAATGACCCAAATAAGTTATACAACCAAAATGGAGTTAATGAAGTTATGAAAGTTAGCTTCTTTTTTTCCCGCAAATTAACGGTGAATTATAAATAAAATGATATTATAAATAAGTTTTCCAATTAAACATCATTCGCCTGCAGCATGCAAAATCTTCAAATTGATAAGATCGTGCCGAAATTGGGATTCCACTAAAACGACAATACCAATAACGATACATAATGTATAACTGAGATGTAGAGGCCATTCTACAGTAACTCACATTGTGAGAGGTATAACTGGTGAACGCGCGAAAGTATAGCATTTATTGGGAGAAGTACAATAGGGTGTTTCATGCGCGTGGGTAGTCCTGTTATCGGTCCGGGCCGGTCCGGATACTCAAGGTACCGAGAGCCGGCCCGATAAGGATCTCGGGTACACGAGAACCGGCCCGATAACATATCGGTTATTAAATCGTTCCCGGAACCGGCCCGGGACGTTATCGGGCGGGTACCCGGACCACCCGATAAGAATTGGCCAGTTGAAAAAAAAATTAACTATAAATAAATTTTTTTATTGACCAACTATTACGCATATCATTAGTTCACCCAGTCGTAATAAGATCCATTATTATGCACATTGTACAAACAATTATGAAAAAGAAATGGATTAAGGCTCTGATTTGAAAAAAAATCATCATGGCCTTTACCAAGAACAACCAGAGCCACACCAAGCACAAGAATCGCAACATATTCAACTCCACGCACTCGAAATCGCTTCAAATCGATATATAGAATCGATGAGCAATTTCGATCGATGAAATATTTGAAGTCGATTGAGAGTTGATGAGAAGAATGGATTCATAATCATCAACAATCATAGGAAGTTCCAACTTGCAGAGAACATGGAGGACAGAGACAAAGATGAGAGAAAATGGAGAATTTATCGTATCTTAGTGCAAATATAGGGAATTAAATGTCTAAAAAATGAAAAATGTAAATTTTCAGATTCCCTACTTTATGGGGGCCCACATTATAATTTGAGGAACACTCTTTGGAGAGTCTAAGAGCATTCACAACAGTTGAACTAAAAAATGTCTTACCTCAATAATAAAGGAGTTGAGTAAAAGTGTTCAATTTACGCATTTTCAGATGGTCTTTAACGGGCTAGCCCACTTTAAAAATATAGAGGAAGCATCCACCAGGTGAAAATATAAGGTTTTCCACCAAACCCCAAACTCCTTTTCCTCTATCTTTTTCAACTCTTTTTCCAGCCCTCCATCATCAACCATCTTACAAAGGCAATTGTGTAATTTATATTTCATCATCATCTTTAATCATAATTTTGTATCCAATATTTAAAATTACAAGTTGTTAATTTTGTTATTTAATTTACATTTTGTTTACTATTTTGATATTTTGATATGTATTACTCTGATTATTAGGAATTACAAAAACTACTATAATTCATTGGTTACTTTTATATTTTTGGTGTATTATATATTATGATAATTAGTAAATTCCCAAGTAAGATTATATATGAAGAATATCAGTGTTTACTTTTATAATGGATTTCTAAAATAATTGTTTGGAAAATCCATCAATTATTGCTAATTTTTCAAGTAAGATTTGATTTGAGTTAATAATGGTTGTAATGGTTAATCAAGAAAAAGAATGAACATAAAACAATTTAATTTTTTGTTTGAATGAGTGAATAATGGTTGTTCTTGTTCTTATAATTTTTTTCTTCTGTTGATGGAATCTAGTGAAAAGTTTGGATAGATCGCAAGTTATTTGCTCTACATATTGGATTTTTCTTCTGTTGATGGATTCTAATGTGCAAGAGACAAAGTCGTTGAAAATTCTTGTTGAGCAAGCTCCTTAAAGAGTTCAACATTTGTGTATGTGTACAGCTTTTGCTTTTATTTTCACAAAATAAGGAGTAACGTAAGTAAGTTGAAAAAGAATAAAAACTAAATCACCTTTCCTAAATTGATAAAGTTATTAAATAAAGGAGATTTTAAGAATTTTTTTGGGGAAGCTAGTGTGAATGCTCTAAATGTTTACGTCAACTCACTCCGTATCTTTTACTTTCATCACGTTTTTCTCTTTATATTAGTTTTGATATTTACATTTTTATTTTCTTTCTAATTTTTTTTTGCAAATAAAATTCTATTAGTAACATGTTGTATATGAAAGCTTATATTAAAGCTTAAAAAATATAAAAATAAAATATATAAAAAAGCTTAAAAGTATAAGTTTATTTAAATTTTATTATTTTCATCTTCTTTTTTTCAGATAAAATACTAATTATTAATTTATTTTATTATTATTTTCATCTTTATATTGAAATAATTTGATTTTGTCTTTAACATCTAAATAATTTGAATTTGTATTCGACCTAGATCTTAAAATATAAAGAAAGTTGATTTGAGAGTATAAATAGGAAATCTGAGTTAATCGAATAGTCTAGTGGAAAAGGCTCTTGCTAGTGACCAAAATGTCATGGGTTCGAAACTCACCTCATCGCTAATTTACAAAAAGAAAAAAAGATTAGGGAATCTGGTTTTATGTAAAATCTAAAAATAGCTTTTAAATTTTATAAAGTGATATAAGGAATTAATCTTAAAAAAAATTTATATGAAATCTAGTGTGAATGCTCTAACTATATCTATAGATATCTATGCATTGTTTGTCATCTTCATATATTACGAATCAATTGAAAATATTGAATAATTTATGGAAAAAAAAGTCCTTTTAAGATATCAAATTTCCTACAAAGTTCCCTACCATTTACTCAATCACATGTTGCAAGCATGCCAAATTTTGACCATTTCATAATTCGGACAACCTATTTCTTCTCGAATTTTCAGGTGGACCTCTTTCTTTGGTCTTCTTTTAGGTTCTTTCCACACCCTCGAAACTTCTCATGTTTGACAATTCTACACTTTTGTATCACAAGCCACCAACAAGACCCCACCCTCTTTCTTTTTTACATGTTTTTTTATTGATAGATTTGAGCACATAAAATCATAAGTGAAGAAGTAAATTTTCTTCATCATATTTCTGTCAAAATATACAAGAGTTTACGATGTAGATAAAAGTAAAATTGGTACTATTACAGTAATTATAAAAATAAAAAACGAGGTGGCCGAAGGTAACCATTCGTCCATTTGCTTATTATGCACAGATCATTGTAGGATCTGGATCTTTTGTTACACTTTAAATGACAATATCTGTTACACTAGTTAATATTGTGTATTTTAATTTTTTTATTAGTTTATAAAGTACTTACTTATTTAACTAACAATGTATACAAAATATAACATATGATTTATATTCTTATTATTATTACACATCCTCTATTTAGCCTATGTTTTTTACACATTTAATTTTGTTAAAAAAATAACAAATCATCATAACTTATCCAACCATGGAAGACTACTTTGATCCGATGGCTCAAATTTACTACCTTCCTCTTCCTTAATGCTCCTCATACGCTTCAAGCCAATCGAAACACCAAAAAGCCGCGGACTTGTGCCACCTTCCGCCTTAATGCCGCCACCACCACTGCCTTCTCCGTTGACAACGCCAACGATTGGATTTTCCTGAAGTGAAACGATCCCTTGTTCCTTGGCTAGCTTAGATATATCCTCGGCTTGAACATTTGGCGTATAATTAGACACTAAATCGCGTACATTCCCACACAAACTCCTTAACCGGGTTAACTCTTGGGTTAACTCTGCGTTCACTTTTCTTAATCGATCATTCTCTTCCAGAATATCTGCAGTCGTCATGCTGCACGTTCTAAGCAACGTCGCAGTTGCTGTAGTCGTACCTGCAGGGGATGAATTCGAAGACAAAACTTGCTCATCTCCTGAATTTTCAGCAGATGATGTAGATTTCGCGGTGGCAGGCACTGCCACTGTTACAATTTGTGTACTAACCGGAGTAATTTTTCGACGTTGAATGTCCCGTAGTAATCCTTTCTCCCCTCTCCGGAAACATTCATTTGCAAACTCCCATTGATCAGGTACCACTTTCCTAAATCCCTGCAATTAAGAAAAACAATAACCATAATATAATCAAGATCTAAAAAAATCACCGAAATATTTTCAAATTAACAATAATACATTCGAAATCAGGGAAGATTATATTACATATGTATTGAGTTGACGAACAAAGCTGGAGAAATTGTTGTGTTTGAAGAATCTGGGCAGCAAATCGCGGGCGAATTCAGGCGTTCGCCAAATGATGAAGGTTGTTCCATCTTCATTCCAAGAGATCAAATCGTCGGTTTCAGGATCATCTACTAGCTGGTATGTTTTCGTCAAGAAAGGCGTGGGACAACTCCGTGGTACTGATTCTCCATCGCTCATCACAACCACCCGCTCGGATCTATGCAACCTACCACACCACAACAACATCAAATGTCTAAAGAACGAATCCAAACATCTCGATTTTATGTCCTCCCAAAGCTCCGATTCATACTACAATCACAATAATTCACAAAAATGTCTGTACAAGAACTTGACAATTATCGGTTTATCAACTTCTCCATATATAATAGAGTAACTAATATTTCTAATTCGATCATCTAGTTTCGAATTAACAAAGGCTCCATATATGCAAAAAACATTAATATCATGCATAGAATAAATGGAATTCGATAATATATTCTGTATCTTTTTTCAAAAATAATGTGATACTAATAAAGTAATCATATCAATTATATTTCTACTTATAAACAAATGTATGCAGGTAAGCACGTTACGATAAAGAAAATTAATCAATAAAAATTGTCTTCAAGATCATATCTTTTGTAACCATTTACATAATTTTTTGTCATAAACGATAGAAGTTACAAAAAATTATACGATATGAAATATATTTCTAACTTATCAAATGACAGCTTCGTCTTTTCTAACTGCTGCTCTCGATAAACTTTCGCTTCTTGAACGTGACTCTAATCCATTTACAATATTCGTTTGATATAAATTAAGTAAACATTCTCACTAACACGTTACAATTAGTATATATGTTGTGATTATTATTGAAAAAACATGAAGATAAACTAGAATAGAAAAAAATTAGTAGAGGGATTGTTTTTCGATCTTACCCGAGCCGAGAGGGATATGGTGGATTAGCTTCTAGAAGGTTCTTGGAGGAGTTTGGAGGACAAATAATAAGTTTGCTGGCTCAACAAATAAATGGAAAACGTCTAGTGGTCTATATTGGATGGTGTGGACTATTTCTTTACGAACTACTTTATGATAAAATGAAATTAAGAAAAACACATGTCGAAAAAGGTTTTCGTTGAACAGTGGTCCAACCAAATTTTTTTAAAAAAAAATGTGAAATCGTTATCCTAAGTTCCTAACGATTTCATGCAGTACTACTTTCAAGTAATCGAGATAAATTATGGGATATGCCTCAACTGGTCATAGGGGTGTCGGTAGACTTGGGTTAGTTCGGCCAAGTTCAGTCAGACAGCTACTTTTTACAAAAATACTAAAATTAGATATGTTTTTAAAATAAATTAATATAAAAATAAAAATTCGGGTTTAATGGCAATAATATATTTGGAGTTAATCGAATAGGCTAGTGAAAAAAGGCTTTTGTTAATGATCAGAAAGTCCTGAGTTCGAAACTCACTTCATCGTTATTTTACAAAAAAAAATTGAAATATATTTGAGTATTTTAAACACCCATTTCAAAATATATGAAATTCTGAATACCCACTTTATAATACTCAGATCCGTCCATGATTGAACAAGAGAAATTCATGAATCCAATTCAATTTAAGATGAATAACAAGTTTGTTTACGTTATATAAGAAAAACACGTACTAAATAAACTCGAACACTCAAAAAATCTGTTGGACAGGCGGATTCACATCTCTTACAACCAACACAGTCCTCTGTTCTTGGAGCGGAAGCAATTTGTTTCGTTTTACATCCGTCCCAAGGTATCATTTCTAATACATCAGTAGGACAAGCTCGGACACATTAAGTACATCCTATACATGTATCATAAATCTTTACTGAATGTGACATTGGATCTATACATTTTTTAACGTTATAGATTTTCGATCTAGTAAGTTTAAAATGCCCAAAAAATATCATATTCATAGAGCAGAAACATAGACACACTCCTATACACGTGGAAAATATACCCGACGGGTCGATTCGAATTGAAATAATTTAAATTGTCAAGTTATCTATAACTATTTATTCAAAACAAGAATTTTTATTATTTTTGTGTTGTGCTTCCCTAAGTCTGGGTAAGGTATATGAAGAAAAAGTGGGAACCTGTGGCTGGATTGAATCCTTCGCGATGGAAATTCCCTCTTCCCCCAACCAACAAGGGGGCTAGCTTGCTTCAGCGGGTTAGAGCAAAGGACTGAAAATCCTTGTGTGGTCCGAATCCACGCAGGAAAAGGACACGTAGCCGGGGGCTAGTCAAAAAAGCAAATTTCCTTCTTGTTTATCAACTTGTTCATCAATCGAAAATCCAGACAAACCTATCAAAGAACTCATTCTTGCTTCGTATTCGAAGAGTGACTTCTTAACTAGCTTTAGAGTGAACGCTAGACGCACTAGGAGCATAAACTGAAACATTCTGGAGCTATAAAGATAGTTATTAAATCGTTAGCACCGCATAAAAACATTCCTCCTAGAGTAGCTGTTAATACCAATAAGAGAAACTCTGTTATACCCCAGGAACAGCTCCTACGACGATAGTAGGTTTGTTTGGCATCTATGCCCCCTGCCCTCCAAACAGATAAAATTTATTTTTTAATCACTTCAATATAAAGTTTGCTCTATGGAAGGAAGAGGAAATATTTCCTTCTCATTAATAAAAGAGCTCTAGTATTTCATAATTTAAACAAGTCAGATATTTCAAATTTTATAATAAATAATTTTATTATATAATATTTGATGAAAATGCATGTTTAAAAATATTTTAATTCATATCAAAATCTATATATTAATTACACATAACCATAATATTTATATATGAATTTTTATGGGAGGATATACCTCTTGTGCCATAGAGTATAGATGATTATTGAAGAAGAAGTATTTGGAAGAGGCTAGGTGCCTTCTTCGCACACTGCTTTTTTCTTAAAAGTTAGTATTACAAAATAGTTGCATGATAAAAAATTGAAATCACATTCTCAACCAAATAAAATGAAATTTAAGAACAAATAACTTTAACTTTTGTGGCTATGTTGCCCCAAAGAACATTTTTTAAAAAAGAAAAGAAAAAGGAAATATCCTTTAATTTTATTATTACGAATAATCTATTACAATAATTAAACGTCATTATAATTCGTAAACTCAAGGAAAGAGGCGACTAGCGTCAAACTAGTGAGAGATTCCATCTCTTTAACCAATTTTCATGCTAACAAGAGGGCTCGAACGTGAAACCTCCGCTAGAGATATCAGCATGCTTGCCACTAGGACAAGATGTTTTGACCCCAAAGAACACTTTAACCTGTTTAATGGTGGCCTCTACAACTTCGACTAGTTTTAGACAACTTAAATCCTTTTTACAATTATCATGTTTTGAACTTTCTTTTAAAAGTTAGGCATCGCCGTATCAATTCGGTTAGATTTCAATCGGTTCACTCACCGTTCGAACCGTTCGCTCCAAGCTTTCAGTTATTTTGGGTTCGGTGTCGGACTTTATGCACACCCATAGTAGGAATTTATGTAATTTTTCTATATACATCAGAATTTAATACTCCCTCCATGTTGATATAGAGGACGTTTTTTTGGTGTGTCCAACTTTCACCGTTAATGACTTATTAATCTTTAATTGAAAAAAGATAAAATCAATATTGATAAATTTATGTTGAAGAGTACTTGCACAAAAGTAACTTTGTATAATTTTTATATTATAATTAATTAGTTAGTGCTAATTAAAGTTAGAAATAGAAAAACGAAAAACCCTTATGTTTTGAAATGAAGAATTACTAATTTTTTTGTAACCAATCGACATCATACAAGTAAGGAAATTAAATCATACACTATCGGGGAGGAAAATTTATACTACAATGGGGCAAAGACATCCGTAAATATTTGGACCTTCGCCAGATTTCGAAGGAGGCCATGCGTTAATAACACTAGGCCAAGCTAGTTGATTGAAATAACTACTAATTAAAGTTGGTATTTTGTTTAAATACATTAAAAACTAAATTAAATGATACCCGTTATTAAAATTAACTTCAAAAAAAAAGACAATCTTATGAAATAAATATGTAGAATCTTTTTTGACAAGGAAGAATACATTTTTTCCCCTATCCAAGTTTCCATATTTATATGATTTACATCATGAGATCAATATTAAGCAAACGTCATAAATACTAATAACACATCTAATCAATTTACTTTAATTTTTTTGTATTTTTGATTTAACTTTTATTAAGTTATTAGTAGCTCCTATTATTTCAAGAATTTGTTAAGCTTGTTGTTGATTTCTATCTCTGTCGGCATCAATTTTCTCCTTTGTATGGCAATTATGAATCTACGTACCATTTGACTATCGTTATTGTGATTTGCATGTATTATTGTTTAAGGTAAATAATGAAATAGCTGGTCAATGTTGGTTAGCAATCGTATCTCGTAATACATAAAGTTTATTAAGTGAGTGTATCTTCCAAGAAAGGACTATATATGCTCTCATTAGGCTAGGATTTCGACTCGAAAATATTCGACTCATGATTTGGTGTATATTGATAAATTTCTAACCAAAGGATAAAATTGAAGGTTCGATTCGCCAAACCAAACAGTTCGATTTAGTTCGACTCACATATTAATACATGACTTTGCCCTATTTTAATACAATATTTAAATCCCAAAAAATTATCAACTCCATACCGTGTGATCTTCAATGCTCACCATCTATGAACCTCTCTTGCCTGTTCGTTCAGCTGGAAAGATGATGGAAAAAGGTGATCGCCTTCCTCAGTCTTCAATCCGTTTGATAATGCAATTAATCATCTTGCTTAATGCTTTGAATCCTTGGATAATGTACTCAAGCTTCGAGAAGGCT